>LNAC01000540.1:1012705-1025174 GCA_002007465.1 Ailurus styani | reverse complement strand
CCCACCCCCACCCAGTGCCCTCCACCACCCACCTCTTCCCAGCAGGGAGAGTTGCTGAGGGCGGTGCCTGACCCTGGAAGAGAGGGCATTTGGCTCCGACCATCCTTCTGCAGAGAGGGGGTACCCGCAACACCCACTCAAAGCTTCTCCCCCTCTTTCTGTCATGCCAGGGGTCCCCCAGCGTAGGCTGCTGAGGAGCACACCCTCCATCCTTCAGACCCCTTTCTCCTCGTCTGGATTCCGTGTCAACCTCATGCCTCTCCTCCAAGACCACATCCTTAATGAGCAGTCCAGCCAAAGCTGCCAGTTGCCACATCCTACCTCTATTCTTTTTTTGTTTTGGTTTTATTTTTTAAGATGATTTATTTATTTATTTATTTGAGAGAGAGAGAATGAGCAGGGGCAGGGGCAGAGGGAGAGGAGAGGGAGAAGCAGGCTCCCCAAAACAGGAAACCTGACACGGGGCCCGATCCCAGGACCCTGAGATCACGACCTGAGCCGAAGGCAGATGCTTAACCGACTGAGCCACCCAGGCGCCCCCCCCACCTCTACTCCTACAAGCTCCAGCCCCCTTCACTCACCCCTTCTCTTAAATATAAATATCAACGACTTTATTGAGGGTCAGCTTCAGGCCAGGTCTACCCACGGAGGACTGAAAGACACCAAAGAGCACTCATGACTTCCCTGCCGCAGGACCCCCTCAGCCCCTCCTGGCTCTACCCGCCCCCCTTTCCTCCCCAGCTCTTAAGTTCCGGACCCCATGAACCCAGCCTGAGGACCAACCAAATCTGGTCACCACCTCCCCCCTAAACCTATTACCCAGAGCGTCGTCCCCGCCCCAGCACAGCCCTGGCTCCGACAGAAAGGAGCTGGCCCAGCTGTGGGCTTTGTCTCTCCCAGAACAGCTCCACTTCCTGTCTGCAGCCGCACACGCACATGGGGCTGCCCGCTGCGGATGGCATCGGGCAGACGTGCGCTCACAGCTAAGTGGGCAGCAAGCAGCCCGCTCAGCAAGCACGCTTTGCATCTCAACAATCTTGGGTATTTTGAGCTTGGCCGGTGCAACATCTGCGGAGGAAATGCTTCCCCCTCCTCCTTCCTGTCTCTCTCCCTCTCCACTCAGGCTCAGGCAGAAGCCAGGGAGGGGAAGCCTTCATCCCCAGCACGCATGGATCAGGTGGAACGGTAGCCACTGAGGGTCCCCATGTGCAGGACCCCCCCGACCCCGGCTCTACAGGCCTGAGATTAGGAACATCCCCCCCCCCCGCCAGCTCCCTGGCTGGGTCCAAATGCACACCATTTGAATCATTATATTTTAAGGCTGGTGAAGCCCTTCAAGAACACCCGGTCAAGAGGTTTTTGCCCTGATGGCTCCTGGGAGGTATTCCAGAAGCTTCTGGGGGCATCCAGGAGGGCAAGGGGTTTGCCAAGGGTGCACGTCTCTGCTTTGACCTGTCTGGTGCTCTGGGAGTTCATGTAATATTTATTGCCCAATGTGACCCACTGAGGTAGGGGCAGGACTAGGGTGGGATTCCTGATTGTTTCTGTCAAGCGTGGTAGCTTCTGCTTTCAGTTTCAATGCAACACTTCAGGGAAGCAAAATCAGCACCACCACAGCAAATGTCTAGGATGAGAGGAACACAAGACGGATAGGTGTGAAAGGAAGACAATCTAGTCTGGACTCCTCTGGGCCCCTGGGCAGCTAAAGGGAGAGAAGTATGCTTTGTTTAAAAGACTACTTTTTCGTGGTCTAAAACTCAGTTTCTTTTTGGCTAAAAATCAGAAATAAAGCTTAGAGAAGTGACCTCCTTATTCATACTAAAGTGTGAGAGTATGATACAGTACTAGTGTCTAAGAACCTACTTTGCTAGATCGAAGGAATATCACAGGAGAGGGTCTGGGATCATGAAGAAACTGAAGAGGAGGGGGAAGCCTGGAGCAAGGACAGAGAGGGGGGTAGAGGAAAGAGGGCCTGGAAGCCTTAAGCCAAGCTCCCCCAGCTTCTTGGGTTCATAAGCCCAGCCCCGACCCAGCAGAGGAGTAGTCTAGGGATACAGGGTGGGGACTGCAGGAAAGGACAAGTAATCAGTGAGGATGTCCCTTCTTGTGGGGGCCACACTCCCACGCAGTCCTGCCCCAGCCTTGAAACCCCGGCTCCTAGGCTAGGTAACTTCGACCAAGTTACTGAAGCATGGTAAGTTGACTCACTACCCAGCTGGGCAGGCTCTGGAGTGGTCCCCCTCTTCCCCATGGGTGGGTGGGCAGCCTCAGGCTGAGCTGGGACCCTGGGAGAGCCAGGCCCCTGGGGGATGCCCTGTGTGTGATCCCTGTGTGATGAGGGTAGTTCTACTGTTTGCGGCTGCTCTGGGCAGAGAAGTCCCATGCTGCCCGTTCCATTTGTCCTCCTGCAGGGCCCAGGGATGCTCCGCACCCCCACATTTCTCCTCTCGGCTCCAAGGACAGCAGGAGCCTCCCAACCTGGTGAAGAAGCCACGTCCTGAATGTGCCTAGGGAACACTCGAGTGGTTAGGACCGCCCTAATGGATGAAGTTGTAAGGGGATCTCTTGGGAATAGAGCAGGGTCCCCTCCAGAGCAGGACCAGGACATCTTCCCACCTCGGACTGTTCTGGACTCGGAGCCAGTCATGGCTGTAGCAGAGAGTCCATCCCCTTGGGCAGTCTTTTCCTGGTCTTCCCTCCATGGCTGACTCAGTCCACTTCACGCCTTCCTTCACCCTGTAACCCTTACCTGCGATGCCCCTCCCAGTCTGAAAGTCCTCATGGATCCCCTGGACTCCTTCATGGCAAGGACCTTTTTCAACACTTGACTCAAAATGCAAGGAATGGGAAAGGGGATCCTGAGGCCCCATCCAGCTCTGGCATGCTCTGATGCTTATCTGCCTCCTCCAGGAAGCCCTCCTTACTTGCCAGCCCCATCTCTCTCTAACCATCCTCTTTCTTTGCATTCTCTCACTTTTTCAGATATAACATCCTTAGTTCTGCGTGCTTGACACTCTTTTCTTCCTCCTCAGAGCTGCACAGACAGACTCTCCAAGTAGCCTGTAAGCCCCTGGTCTTGGTTTCTCCTACCCTGAGGTCCCCCATCCCTAGCTCAGATCCCCCACCCCAAGCAGGTACTCCTCAGATACCTGCTGGCTCGGTAAATTCCTCATATGGCCACCCCCAGGCAGAGAGTATAGCTCCAGGCTGACCCCCAGCCTCCCCCATGCCCATTCCCACACCCCTGGCCTCCCTGCTGTCTCACTGCCAAGCTGCAGGGGCCACCCAGCACCCCACACCCCCAACCTTCCCAATCTCGACCCTGCAGGCTCTGGGGGCGTGGCTCTGAGGAGCCGGCCTGTGGCCAGGCCCTCCCCTGCCCTCGGACTCTGATCACTGGCGCGTGTTCTCCCCAGTGCCCGATCTCAATCTCGGGGCGCCTGGCCGCGGTCAGTCAGGCCCCGGCTCGGCCGGGCACCGGCAGCCCCTGTGGGGACTGGGAGAGCCAGATCTGTTCCCTCCGGACCTCAGTTCCTGGGTTCGAGCCGTGCCAGGCAGCTTGATACCCAGTGAGGACCCTACAAGAACTTGCCCCAAAAGTCTTTCTTTAAACCTCAGCTTGACAACCTCTAATGGTGACACGTGCTGAAAGTTTACCACAGGTTCGCAGACCTTCCTCCACAATTCCAGCTCTTGAAAGCTCGACAACTAAAGATTTTTATGCAGTTATGGTGAATTCATTCGGCAACCAAGTCCTGACCTGAACCCAAATGAGAATATTTATGGTCTGACCGTTTATCCCCACGTGTAGATATTTTCCTGCAAAAATAATAAAGTGTCTGATTATGGGGTGCTGCCCTAGACACAGTACATGCATTATATTATCATTCTAAAATTCAAAAATTCTTGAATTCTGACATGACCAGGCCTTAAAGCAAATGTAACAATCAGGAAAGCAGACCTTGGGCGCCTGGGTGGCTCAGTGAATTAAAGCCTCTGCCTTCAGCTCAGGTCATGATCTCAGGGTCCTGGGATCGAGGCCTGCATTGGGCTCCCTGCTCAGCAGAGAGCCTGCTTCCTCCTCTCTCTCTGCCTGTCTCTCTGCCTACTTGTGATCTCTCTCTCTCTCGCTGTCAAATAAATAAATAAATAAATCTTAAAAAAACAAAAAAAAGGAAAGCAGACCTTCTCTGCTCTTACCCTAAAATGGGTCTCTTTAGAATTTCCAGGACTCTGGGAGCGCCTGGCTGTCTCAGTGGGTAGAGCATGTGATTCTCGCTCTCCTGGCCATGAGTTCAAGTCCCACATTGGGTATAGAGCTTACTTAAAAAAGAAAAGAAAAGAAAAGAAAAAGTTCCAGGACTCTGAACATGGTGGTTTAAACCTATTCTTGCTTTTTGAGACACTCCGCCCTCCCACTTTGGTCTTCATCTCTCCAGTGAGGGGGTCTGAGCTTGCGGCAGCTGTCCTACCCCCCAATTCATCCCGGCTGTCACCAAGATTCCCATGGAAGGCCAGTTGTGGCTGATTTCCAGAATCTGACAGGGGCAAATCTCTGCTTTCTGCTTTGTTTCTACTTCCTATCCTGACAGCCAGGTCATGACAAAGCAGTGTGTGCTCAAGAGAGCCAAGTGTAAGTAGGAGATGGAAGAGCAAATACGATGGGGCAGAGGAAGATTCTGGGGGAAAGGAAGGGTCCGTGAGAGGGAGAGGGGCTGCCCATCTAGACATTCACTGTGGACCACGAGGCAGTGTTAGCAACTGCAGGGATTCAGCCAACAATAGGGCCCCAAGACCCTTGCCTAAAGGGAGCGATGCATGAATTGAAGACATCAGCACATGAAAAAAATGGGTAACAAAGCAAGAGTTTAAGACAAGCAGTACAAGAGATGGCTAGGTCATATGCCAGGTGAAGGGTATGGGTGACTGAGGGGAGGGCTCAAGGGTCAGAGCTGCCTGAGGGACAAGGAGGGGGTGGGCAGAGGCAGCAGGAGGCAGGAATGATGACGAGGTTGGCTCTGGATGCTGACAGGCCAGAATCCAAACTTCAGTGCTGCCAGCCGCTAGCTGGGTGACTTTGGGCAAGGCATTGGCCTCTCTGAGCTTTTTTCCTACTCACCTATGTGAAGAGAATTCTACCAGCACCTATCGCCTGGGATGTCACAATGGATTAATGAGATCATGCACATAAAATGGAATTATACAGTGATGGGGGCAAAAATGAAGAGAGGAAGAAACATAGGACACCAAAGATGCTCCTAACTTGGGAGGCTCTAAGACCAGATCACTAGATTTCTTGAACTCTTTATATATGGACAGCATTTCAGAAGTTTATATGCACTTATTTAACTACAACAACCCTACATGTTAAGGTTTAGCCCATTTAATAGATGAAAAAACTGAGGTTGGAGCAGTTAACTGACTTAGGGCACCTGGGTGGCTCCGTCAGTTCAGCAGCTGCTTTGGGCTCAAGTCATGATCCCAGAGTCCTGGGATCAAGTCCCACAGTGCGCTCCCTGCTCAGTGAGGAGTCTGCTACTCCCTCTCCCTCTGCTGTTCCCCCTGCTCATGCTCTCTCTCTCAAATAAATAAATAAAATCTAAAAAAAAAAAAAAAAAAGAACAGTTAACTGAGTTGCCCTGAGTCACAGTTAATAAATAGTTGGATGGAAGATCTGAACTCAATCTATGTGACTCCAAGTCCAGTGCTCCTTACACTGTAGCAGGGCCTCAGGTGGCCTCTCTTCTCTGCTTACGCTGATGCTGGGTTGGGGTCACCCTCACAGCACCTGGCCCACCTCCTCCCGAGCCCAACTTCTACCTGAGCACATAATCCTAAACACACCAGGTCCTCTCTGGCTTAGGGGATTCCAGCCCAGGAGTCCCCCTGCTTGCCTGCCCTCCTCAGCCTTAGGAAATCCATCACTATCCATGAGGAGGCTGATTTGACCCTGAACCCAACTACAGAGCCCAACTCCTCCTTGGGGGGACGGGGGGGGGTGGTTTACAGCTCAGCCAGGGACAAGCCGGCCTAAATTCCTTCCCCAAACACAATGATTCTTATCAGTGATGTTTGGCTTTCAATCCACCACCCCAAAGAAGTAAAATTTCTTTTACCCTTTCTTCCCTCCAACACTGTTTTTCTCAGGACACAATCAATTTCTGAAAAATGTATATAAGTAAAAACAATAGCATCCAAATACAAATTAAAACCACTTAGGAATAAGTTTTTCAATATGTGTACGACCTGTATGCTGAAAATTACAAAATATTGCTGAAAGAAATTTTAAAAGCCCTAAATAAAGAGATATGCCTGTTTATAAAGTAGATTCAATACTGTTGGAATGTCAACCTTCTATAAATTGACTTACAGATTCAATGCAATCCCAAACAAAATCCCAACAGGCCTTCCTATAGATATTGATAAGTTGATTCTAAAATTTATGTGGAAATATAGAGGACTTAGACTAGCCAAAACAACTTTTTAAAAAGATTTATTTATTTTAGAGAGAGAGTCAGAGAATGAGAGGGGAGGGGCAGAGGCAGAGAAAGAGGGGGAAAGAGAGTCCTCAAGCAGACTTCTTGCTGAGCATGGAGCCTAATGCAAGGCTTGATCCCAGGACCCTGAGATCATGGGCTCAGCTGAAATCAAGAGTAACACGCTTAACCAACTGAGCCACCTGGGGGGAGGGGTGCAAAAACAATTTTTTTAAAAAAGCTTTTATTTATTTATTTGACAGAGAGAGAGAGAGAGAGATCACAAGTAGGCAGAGAGAGAGGAGGAAGCAGGCTCTCTGCCAAGTAGAGAACCCGATGTGGGCCTCGATCCCAGGACCCTGAGATCATGACCTGAGCCGAAAGCAGAGGCTTTAACCCACTGAGCCACCCAGGCGCCCAACAATTTTGAAAGAAAAAAAAAAGAGAGAAAGAGAGAGAGAGAACTTACAGTACTTGGTTTCAAGAATTACCATAAGGCTACTATAATCAAGACCATGTGGTATTAGCATAAGGATAAACATATAGGTAAATGGAACAGAATAAAGAGTCCAGAAATAGAATCTCATATGTTGAATCAATTAATTTGCAACAAAAACAACAACAGAGAAAGGGCCATCTTTTCAGCAAACGGTGCTGGAACAAGGGGATGTCCACATGGAAAACAATAAACTTTGACCCTGACCTTACACAATTCACATAAATTAACTCAAAAGGAACAGATAGAGCTAAGTGCAAAAGCTAAAACTATAAAGTTTCTGGAAGAAAACATAAGAGGAAATCTTTCAAATCTCTGAGTAGACAGAGATTTCTTGGATAGGACACAAAAAAAAGCATAAACCATACAAGAAGTTGTAAACTGTACTTCATCAAAATTAAAAACTTCTGTTCTTCATAAGATTCAATGCAATCCCAAACAAAATCAAAAATAATTCAAATAATTCAAAATAATTAAGAAAATTAAAAGTCAAGGCGTGCCTGGGTGGCTCAGTCAGTTAAGCATCTGCCTTTGGCTCGGGTCATGATCCCAAGGTCCTGGGATCGAGCCCTGAATTGGGCTCCCCACTTGGCGGGAAGCCTCTTCTCTCTCTCCCATTCCACCTGCTTGTGTTTCCTCTCTCACCATGTCTCTCTCTGTCAAATAAATAATCTTAAAAAAAAGAAAGAAAGAAAAGAAAATTAAAAGGCAAACTGAAGATAGGAATGAAATATTGCCAGTACTTTCTGACAAGGGACCTGGATCCAAAATATACAAAGAACATTTACAACTCAATAATAAGAAGAACCCAATGAAAAAAGATATTCAAATGACTAACATGCATGTGTAAAAATGTTCAATACATGGAATTCCTGGGTGGTAAAAAGTCAGTTAAGTGTCTAACTCCTGGTTTTGGCTCAGGTCCTGATCTCGGGGTCATGAGATGGATGGAGCCCCTGCATCAGGCTCTGCAGCCAACACCCTATCTGCTTGAGATTCTCTCTCCCTCTACCCCTCCCGATCATGCTCTTTCTCTCTCTCTCAAATAAATAAATAAATCTTCCAGAAAAATGTTCACCATTCATCAGTGTGAAAATGCAAATTAAGACTACCATGAGATGTCAATACATATCGATTAAAACAGCTGAAATTATGACCACCAGTTGCTTACAAGAGAACGGAGTAATTGGAACTCTCAGACATCACTGTGTAAAATGATACAATCACTTTGGAATACTATTTGACTGTTTCTTATGGAGTTAAACATAGGCATACCATATGATCCAACAGTCAGGTCCTAGGTATTTATCCAAGAGAAATAAAAACATATGTCCACATATGTACATGTACACAAATACTTATAAGCAGCTTTATTTGGAATAGCTCCAAACTAGAAACAATCCAGATGCCTATCAACTGGTAAATGAAGAAACACACGATGGTATGTCCATACAGTGGAATACTATTCAACAGTAAAAAGGAATGTGCTACTGATATATGTCACAACATGGATGAATCTCAAAAACATTATTTTGAACAAAACAATTCAGACACAAAAGGCTGTATACCAGATGATTCTATTAATGTGAGCTTCTACAATGGGCCAAACTGATGTATAAGGACAGAAAGCAGAGTTGATGATCTGAGGCCGGTGGGGGAGGGCTGACTGCAAAGGAGCACAGGGATCCTTTGGGCTGATGGAAGTGTTCCATGCGGTAATTGTGGTGGTGTTTACACAAGGGTATGCATTTGTTAAAACCCCAACTCTACACTTAAGAATGCGTGCATTTTACTGCACGTAATATTGATCAGGGAACACACTTCAGGTTGTGTTTTGCTTTCTTCACCGTGATGACACCTCCATGTGCCAAGAAGATGGTTAGAGCCCCAGCAACCACCAGAAGTGAGCCTGTACAGGCACCCAGTCAGGACCTTTTCATCCATCATCTCAGCAAAGCCTCGCATCAGCCTTTAAGGTAGGTATTATTGTCACCGAAAGCTCAGCAAGGTTAAGACATTTGCCTGAAGCCACACAGCTAGCAAGACAAAAGGCCGATTTAAACTCAGGTCTAGCTGACTCGGAAAACTGTGCTTTCATAAACTTCTCGGTACTCTCTGCAGAGAGGAAAGGAACCTAATAGTGCAAAGGTCATATGTTGTAAAAGCACTCCTGAAGTCCATCAGGATTTACAAAGTTGTATCCACAGGAACGACTTGGAGTTATCAAGCCACTGGAATGACTTAAAGACTAGATTGGGGGACGAGGCCTGTCATGGGCTCCACTTGTCACATAATACAGTGCATGCTCATTTCTAAAACACCACACCAGACCTCCCAAGCCATCCAAGCCAGAACATGAGCTTCTGAGCAATCTGAAATTTCCAGGCCAGGATCAGCCCATTAGAATTAGGGAAACTTAGGACATCCAGGAGCTATAGACCTTGGAGGCAAGTGACCTATCCAAGTGGCCAAGTGGGGGAGGGGGCCACTCTCTCCCTTACCCTCCCCCGTTACCCTCTGCAGCTCCTTGTAGCTGCTTCTCCCCTGGATGATCACACAGTATTTGCTCTGCAGACTATTCCCTGGAGGGTGAAGAGCCCAGACTGGGGGGCGGAACCTGGTTTCTGTCCTGCCTCTCCCGCTGATTTGCTGTGTGACACAGGGTGAATCTCTGAGCTTTCCTGATCCTTGGTTTCCTTTGGGGAACTATCTACACCATCCTATAGACCTCAAGAATGGCTCTGGGGGTCAGAGGAGAGACAGGCTGTATGAGAAAGTGATTTGTAAACTGCAATATTGAATTAGGTCATTATCAGCATCACCAGAATTCAGCTCTGGGTTCGTACAAAAGCCCCAGAAACAGTTGCCGGCTTACTGCAGCTTGGGGATGATGGCTGCTCCATTTGAAAAATGGGAATAATCACACATGACTCACTTGAAACAGGGGATTGGACCGGAGATGCTTTGGGCACATGTCCAACTCTTAGGTCTTTGATTCTGTGATTCCAAAGACCCCAAGAAGATTGGCCTCACCTGCTCTCCTGATGTTTGAATTTTCTTCTATCAGATGCCCCAACATTTCATCTTATAATCGGAAATGAAACTTGAAGTGCAAATGACCCAGAGAAAAGAGGAACACATTGCCTCCCATTCTCACTATAGTGTGGATGACTAATATTAGAGTCCTTCCAGAGAGCAAATTCTGATGGGAAGCTGGAGAATCTGGCCTGCCTGAGTCACACTAGGGCTTCCTCAGTGAGAACTCAGGCTGAATCCTATCCATTCTCTGAGACTAAACACGTAACAGCCCAAGACCCGAGTTCCAGCTTATTCTTCAAGTATTTATCCAGCTCCCCAGACTGGGGGTATGGTGGCTGGACTCCATTTTGTCAGCTTCGCTGGGTTCATGACCCGGAAGAGGTGACTCTAATACTCACATGATCCCTCTCAGCCCTAACCCAGGCCTGATCAACCATCACCCCCCCTGCTCAGATTTCCAAGGCTACCCCCCTCCCCTCTCACAAGCCTCAAATTCTACCCCTGTACGCTGCCACAAACTCCATTTTCTTCCAACCACACCAGCCAGCGTGGTCCAGGCCTCCTGGAACCCCTCTCTTCTCACCCCATCTGGCCTCGGCCCCATCCCCAACCCCAAAACCCAAAGAAAGAATTGTGGAAATGAGCTGATATCCAAGAGGATACAGGTACATTTGTCCTCTTGCTCTCCATTCCAGCTCAGAAACCCCTGTTAGGCCTGGGATACCAAGCTACTATGCCTCATCTCCTCACTAATAATAATTACTGGCATTAGTTGAGCATTCACTTTGTGCTAGATACTATCCTAAGTGCTTTCCATCCACTAACTCATATAGCGTTCATATGAAATCGGCACTACCATCCTCATTTTACAGATGAGAAACTGAGACACAGAGAGGTTAAGTGACTTAGCCAAGAGCAAGGGCTAGCAAGTAGCTGGGTTGGACATTGAACCCAAAGTCTGTGCGCCCCAGCCATTATATCCCAGCTGCTGAGGCCACAGCAGTGCCTTCAAGCCTGAAATCATTGTCAAGCAAACATGTTTGTGCACTGCTCTCCGGTTGGAAACAGAGGCTCAGTTCTATCAAGTTCAGCTCCTACTTTGTACAAGGGTCCCTGAGACCTAGAGACTCCTCTTGCCGGGTCACCAGCAGGTTGAGCTCAGAGCTCGGGTCTGGGCTGCCCTGCCTACCCCACCCCACCGCCTTATAGTTCAGGCAGACAGCTGCTCACAGCCAAGACACGTTTTCAACCAGGGTCATGACCCGGAAATTAGCCCAGAGCCCTTAGTTCTGCCTGTGCCGGGACTCCTCAGATCCTTACTCCCCTCCCTGGCAGGTCCTTAAGAACAGCCTGTGGCAGATCACTGGCTTGGTGTGTTTCCTTGCCTCTGCTTTAGTCAGACTGTAAGCCTCCCCCTGATCTGGAGTGAAGATGACAAAAAAAAAATGACAGCTGAAAGTAACAGCCTGTACGTATTTGGAGCAAGCGTTAGGTGGAGGTCACGTGAGTGCCTTCGCACCCACGACCCCACCTGCCACCCAAGTCTCTAGGTCAGAGAAGGAGGGTCAGAGGAGAGACAAGTGCCCTGTAACTTGCACTGCGCTCACTCCCTGCTCCCGCCCGCTCTCCGCCCCGCCCCCGTGTCTCCCCGACTCTGAGCCTCCTTTTCCAATCATGTACCCCCCTCGCTTCTCACTCTTGGTCATTCTCCCCAGAATTCACCCGACGCCAAGCCTGAGATTTGGCTGGGCTTCCCTAGTGGAAGGTTCCCTCTTGCATCTCCGCTGACACTCCCCACCGCCCGCCAGGTCCGCATTCCCCCGGTATCCGCGCGATCTCCGCCCCCGGCCGGGGCAACAACCCACCCCGCCCAGCCCCCCAGCCCGCAGGGTCTCGTTCCACAGGGGGAGGCAGAGGGTGGAGACAGAGCCCCGGGCGAGGACTGCGGCTGGACGGAGACGAGGTTACCAGCAGACAGGGCCCGGAGTGAGGATCCAGAGAGGGCATCGGGGCGCGGGAGGGACGCCTGGACCGGCAGGGACGGGGCGCGCTGTGCGGATGGGGCCAGGGTCCGGAACGTGTGCAGGGTCCGGGAGCTCCGGCCGGGGTCCGAGGCCGGGCGGAGTGGGCGGGGCGGGAAGAGCGGCGGCGAAGAGGACCGCGAGTGGGACACCAGACGGGGCGATCGGGGCCGGAGCCGGGGAAGCCAGAGGCGGAGCTCCGGACGCGAACTCCGACAGCGAGCGGGGACTGGGGCCCGCCTGGAGCTAAGGTCTGAGTTCGACGTCCCGCCGCGGCCGAGGCCAGCGGAAAGGAAAAGTTGGCCCTGTTCTAGCCGGAGGAGGGGAGGCAGGCAGGCCGGGGGCGCGGGCCGGGGGCGCGGCGGGCACTGACCCGAAGTAGGCGGCGGCGGCGGCGGCGGGCAGCGCCAGCAGGCAGAGCGAGGCCAGGGCCAGCG
>LNAC01000540.1:989165-1012312 GCA_002007465.1 Ailurus styani | reverse complement strand
TCTCTCCCCCGAGGTACGGGGGTGGGAGGCGCGGGAGGAGGGAGGCTCCTGGAGTCTGCGGAGAGGCCGTGCGGTGTTTGCTCTCCTGGGCGGCGGGTGTGGGTCTCTGCCCAGCCCCGGGACTCTGAGGGCAGGGCCGGGTCCTAACGCGGAGCCGCTGTCCGGAAACAGGAGATCCACGTCTAGTGAATGGCTGGAGGGTACCCTGCTGTCCAGCAAAAGGAATCCCGAAGGGGTATCCCTTAGAGCAGAGGAGGGGGGAAATCCCTCTTTCTAAACGGGAGACTGTCAAGGGCAAGGTGCACAGCGCGGGCCTCGGTGGGCGTTTTGACAAAGCGCTGCTGATGTTCACTGAACAAAAATCCAGATTCTCTGGGCGGGGTGGGGGGCGGCAGGAGGAGCGGGGGTGGGAATGGGAGGCCCAGGGAGGAACCTGCTTTCCAAAGCGCGTGGTTGCCAGATCTCTGTCAGACAAGATGCGGATCTCCAGTATTGGGCCACAAAGCTCTGTCTTGCTTGTCCTTTTTTAAAGTTTAACCCCAATTTTTGCAGCAAAGGGGCAGTGATCGAGGCAGTAGGTGACACCAGTCTATGAGAGAGACATACAACAAATGACCCAAGCAAGGTTTTAAATGTTTTTGAGAGTCTTGAGCACTGGGTCAAATCAAGCAAAACAAAATAGAACTTGCACTGAATGTCAAGATCTGCACGCAAAGTTTCTAAAATCTCAGCCATGCTTGTAGAACATCCGGTGACAGTGACCTTGGCTTTGTGATGGGCACCAATGTGATGGCGGGGGGGGGCAGTCTGGGAGGCTTGTGGGGAGAGGGCGGCTTCTACCTTAGGCAGGATTAGCAGAGGAAGGAAGCCCCTGCCACAGTGGGCCTCTCTGAGCCCAGTTTCCCTGCCGAGTGGAGTGATTAGATGATCAATGAGCTTTAACAACTCTGCCAGCCCCGTCAGTTCTCATGGTCCTGTTTACTGAGGTGCACAGCCCAGGGTGGCGAGCCCAGGGTGGCGGACCTAGATTCAAATCATGTAAATCCGTGAACCCTGGATATGAAATGGGGATGCTGACGACTATCTCACAGGAGTTTTGTGCCAAAAAGAGTGATGCCAAATGCCTAGCAGGGGCTAGTGGGCTGTCCCAACAGCGGGCAGGACCAGGGGCGTGCTGGTGTTTTACATGCTTTCAGGGCATGGATGGGTGTCTGATTTGTATCATTTCCCAATTTCTGTGCTGTAAATATTCCCACCATGGCTGATCTAAAGATGACAATGTGGCATCACCCCCGATCTCATGAGTTAGGAAGAGATTTGCTCTATCGGTTCTGCAAGCCAGTCAGAGCTGACGCCAGAGCTGACGCCATACCACTTTTAAGACCTTGAACCAGGCTCAGTGAGGCTCAAGGGTGAGGGGCGGGGGGCAAGCTAAACCAATGTCAGTCAGGGAAGAGAAAGAGCCCCCAGCAGGCCCCCCCACACCCGATGGGCACCAGAGTGCGGGCAGGTGAAGAGCAAGCAGCCCCAGCAGCCCCTCCTGTCATGCCCGTGGCACGTGCTGTCATACACCAGCACACACAAGCGAGCGTGCGCCTGGAGGAGGTGGGGGGTAAGGGGGAGAGCAAAATGCTCCCAAAGTGACACATTCTCAACATTTCATAAAAGTTGCTTGTGGGGTGCCTGGGTGGCTCAGTGGGTTAAAGTCTCTGCCTTTGGCTCAGGTCGTGATCTCAGGGTCCTGGGATGGAGGCCCGCATCGGGCTCCCTGCTCAGCAGGGAGCCTGCTTCCTCCTCTCTCTCTCTGCCTGCCTCTCTGCCTACTTGTGATCTCTCTCTGTCAAATAAATAAATAAAATCTTTAAAAAAAAAGTTGCATGTGGACACCTGTCAGTTAAGGCTGTGATGCAGGACTTGGAGGAAAAGCACCAAGATGGGAAGGAGAAGTCAATGGCTAGTGTGATACACACAGAAACTATCCAGATGGGTGTCTTGAGCCCTCATCATACCCTTGGCTCCTTCCTCCTGGTGTTAGAACTGTGTGGGTCTCTGGGGTGACTCCCAGCTTGCCCACGAAGGGATCAGAGTTCTGCTTCTGCCTCCCCCATTCTCCGACGCCAGGGCTTCAAAGAATTGCCCAGGCGGCAGCTCCTACCTCTGATCACTATTCCAGCAGCAGCTCCTGTGTGTGTGTGTGTGTGTGTGTGTGTGTACTGTGTGTGTACTGTGTGTGTGTACTGTGTGTGTGTACTGTGTGTGTACTGTGTGTGTGTACTGTGTGTGTACTGTGTGTGTGTACTCTGTGTGTGTACCGTGTGTGTGTGTGCTGTGTGTGTACTGTGTGTGTACCGTGTGTGTGTACTGTGTGTGTGTACCGTGTGTGTGTACTGTGTGTGTGTACCGTGTGTGTGTGTACCGTGTGTGTACCGTGTGTGTGTGTACTGTGTGTGTGTACCGTGTGTGTGTGTACCGTGTGTGTGTGTACTGTGTGTGTGTACCGTGTGTGTGTGTACCGTGTGTGTGTGTACCGTGTGTGTGTGTACTGTGTGTGTACCGTGTGTGTGTGTACCGTGTGTGTGTGTACTGTGTGTGTGTACCGTGTGTGTGTGTACTGTGTGTGTACTGTGTGTGTGTACCGTGTGTATGTATACTGTGTGTGTGTACTGTGTGTGTACTGTGTGTGTACCGTGTGTGTGTGTACTGTGTGTGTGTGTACTCTGTGTGTGTACTGTGTGTGTGTACTGTGTGTATGTATACTGTGTGTGTGTGTACTGTGTGTGTACTGTGTGTGTGTACTGTGTGTGTGTACTGTGTGTATGTATACTGTGTGTGTGTGTACTCTCTGTGTGTGTACCATGTGTGTGTGTGTACTGTGTGTGTACTGTGTGTGTGTGTACTGTGTGTGTACTCTGTGTGTGTGTGTGTGTGTGTGTGTGCACGCACGCGCACTCGCCAGGCATAGCACGTGCTCTCCCTGAAACCTCCCACGGAGAGGTCAGGGCAATCATGATCCCCATTGCGGATGAGGAAACTGGAGGCTTGAGAGGTTAAGTAGCCGGTGAAGGTGACCCAGCTGGAAGTAGTGGACACAGGGGTGGAGCCTGGGCTCAGCAGCACTGTCATGCTGGTGGTGGCTCACGGCTGGCTGTGGCTGGCTGTGTGGGCTGGGGACTGCCCGGGCACAGCCTGACGCACACTGGCCGTTGCATAATTCATCCATACGGAGCCTCAGGTCCCTCCTCAGGGGCTCCAGCCTGGAGTGGGAGACGGTAGGGAGAGCATATCATTTCCAC
This sequence comes from Ailurus styani, assembly GCA_002007465.1. Classification (NCBI taxonomy): domain Eukaryota; kingdom Metazoa; phylum Chordata; class Mammalia; order Carnivora; family Ailuridae; genus Ailurus; species Ailurus styani. Next base: position 1,009,019 of record LNAC01000540.1, on the reverse strand, counting down.
AGTTGCTGGGCTGTGGAATCCCCAAGGAAGGACATGAGGGGTGGCCTGCAGGACTCCGAGCCTTGTGTCACAGGCGGTTCGTTGCTTCCACACTCTGTGAGCCTGACTTCTCTCCGGATGTCCAGGGACGGGCACAGGACCCAGCATGTAGTCGGTGCTTGGGAAATACGTCTTGTTGCCAGCTTACAACCCGTCTGTGGTCTCCGTGTAGGGCTGCAGAGATAGAAAGGGTCACACTGACAAAATGCGCGCTCACAGTGTCCCCTCCCAAGCTCCAACACCTGCCCCATCTCTCTCTCTCTCTCTCTCACACACACACACACACGCAAACACACACCTACAACTTTGACACTCTGCAACACAAGTCCAGGCATTAAGTGACACACAGACTCCCCCACACCTCCCCCGCAGATGTCTAAATTCCTAGGCAGACCCACAGCTGCTGCTGGACCCACAGGTTCACACAGGTATGCAGGAGAAGCATTCTTAGACAGCCACATGCAGCTACCTGTCTCCATGAACCAGCCCAAGGCAGCCCCACTCAGGGATGGAGTCCTCCCCTCCCCCTGCATGTACACACACACACACACACACACACACACACACACACACACACACAGTTTGGAGGGCACGAGCATGTACTGAATGGTTTGCAAAGGTTGCATCAAATCCAGTTCCCAGGTCTCTCCAGACCTCCCTCCTCCCCCTGAAGCCTGTTCACAGACCAGGCTGCCCTGCCTGATTCTAACCCTCAGGGAGCATCCAGCTTTGTCTGGTCCCAGGTGCCCCAGGACTCCAAGCCCCAGCTCAAGCCAGGCCCCAGGCAGAGCCTGGCAATCACACAAACCTCCAGTCCCCCAAGCTCACCACCAGGCCATGAGCAAGTGGAAATGAAGAATTCCAGGCTGGCTATCTCCCTCTGATCGCCCTCCAGGCTGCACAGGAAATGGACTCAACCCGACAGGAAGTGGGGCAGGCGATGGCCCAGGAGCTGTGAGGGCAGGCACCCGTGCCCGGGGTTAATCCGAGGCACGGCTGCTCAGGAGAGCTGGTCCTGGGGAGGCTCGCCTGTCCCTCTGCCTGTCCTCCCCGCCCCCTTGTGACCCGGCCTTCTTTGCTGGGGCCTTATGACGACTACTTCTGTTCTGACCACTCCCATCCATCTTACCTCTGCACATTTGAACCGGACTTGACCCTCGCGTGCATGATTTGACTCGGGGGGCACTGCGCGGTAGCTTGTCGGGCATCAACCACTATTGATGATTGCTATTCACGTACAACCCCAAGGTCCGGAAAGGGGAGCAACGTCTTCAATGTCATAGAACTCACTGGCACTGGGGATTTGATGTTCCCAGAACATCGGACTGAGATGGGACTGAAACTCCAGGGGGAGTGCGGACTACCAAATCCCATGCACAGCAGACTCAGAGCTATGGGTGAAAAGAACAAAAAAAAGATGGTGCGGACAGACACCAAAGTGTTAAAAAAAAAATAGTGCCTTGGAGGTTGAAAGCTTAGTAGAAAATGTCTTTTATCCCCTTTGTATTTTCCAAACTTTCTATTACAAGCATGCTTAAAATTTGTATTGAAAATTCCTTTCAAGGGGGAGGGGACAAATATCCAAGAATAACACATAATGATAGGATTGTCAGGAAAGATATTTGGGAGGGGGAGAGGGGTGCATTCTGGATGTCCTTTTGTGACGCCTGTCCATCCATACTTCTGTAGGAAATGCCCCCGTTCTCTCTTGACGAGCTCACTCTAGAGTTGGCAGATCTCCCCCACCCGTGGCTATTCCAGTTCAAGGTCATCTCGCCTCGGTTCCTCCCTTCCTTCCTCACCTGAGTAAAGGCTGTGGGAAGGTATGACCCTCCTTTGTCCCCTGCCTGCATGAGGCACCTTTCCAGCCCTTGACACAGCAGCATCTTTGAGCTTAGCCAAGGTAGACTGAATGTAGAGGGGTCCCCTTAGCACCCCTCCACCCAGCCACACTTCCCACCCAAACCAGCCAAGGTCAGCAGGTTTCCCTCTGTGGGGCACCACCCCTCTGGGAAGCCTTGCCTGTCTTGACTGACCACTCCTGGCTCTGCTCACTCACCACTTTGGACCTCGAGACTTGATTGGCACAACTAAATTTTATGCTCGTGATTATGTTAGTGCACACTGACTTTGAGTTTGGGGGATGTTAGGTACCCAGCTATGTGTAGGTTGCCAAGGACCAAAGACCTTGACCCCTGGTTTTTTATATATACTGAGCTTCAGCCCACAGAAATCATTAAATATTCGAAGTAGTGAATAAATAAATGCTGGATCGTGGACAGGCCGAACCTCTCATGCTGAGGGCTACAAACCCTGCCCTTGATTTTGTAATCTTCATGGAAGACAAGACGTTCAGCCCTCTCTACCAGCATGGTTAGTGCTGGAGGGAGAGTTCTGATCAGTCCGGTTCTGTCTAGGAATCATGAATAGGTGTGTAGGTAGATAAGTAGGTAGATAGATAGATAATAAGCTGGATGGACAATCCCAATTTGAATAGCCTGCTCCATCATCCCCACATGTAACTCACAAATGTTAGGTGACATATATGTCCATGCTCCGCCTGGGCACCAGACTCACCATCGATATACCCGCATCCTGGGTCCTCGCTTCTGGGAACTTTCGAGTACAGCAAGTTGACCGGCCACGCAGTGCAGGGCAGCCCGTTCTATCTTTGACTGTTGTGCATCCTGCACAGGGCTTTCCCGGGGCAAAGCACTAAGGAGAGACTCTACCTGGGGATGTCTTACTGTAAAAGGTGTTCCATGCAAGGCACAGCTACTAATACAACTCAAAGAAAGGAAAAGGAAGGAAGGAAGGAAGGAAGGAGGAAAGCAAAAAACAAAAAACAAAAACCCACCCAACTTTCTTAGCAAGTAGAAATGAAAAACAATCCAGAACGTATTACAAAAAAACATTCTAAAGATTTAACTCTGAACAGAGTCAGGCTCAACATCTTCTCTGTAGTTAGTTTTCCCAACTGAGCACATGCTTGCTCTCTGGAAGGGAAGGGTGAGGGGAAAGGAGCCCCATCTTGAAGGTCAGAATGCCGTCCCCTGCAGTTGTAGGAAAAACCATCAGAGACGGCTTCCTCCACATTTTCACAACTACAGGTACAAATAAGCTTGCAGGGAGTGCTCGTTAACAGAGTGTTCACCAGTAGAGGGTTGGACCACAGGATGTCTTCCTGAATTCAGGGCGGGATTCCATTGTTCCAGCCTGAGATCGTTCTTTAAACTGGGAAGAGACTCAAACCTTGACTTATGTCCAGGAAAATAAGCTCAGACTTAACTCCTCAAAGAGAAAAAGGTGACTAACTCCATTTCGCTGCAAAATTTGCATGCCATCTAAAGTGTGATTATATAATATGCAATGTAATGAACTTTGATTGAACCTCTGGTGTTAAGCCCTAGGAGTAAGTGATGATTACTTGTCCTAAGGAGGAGGGAGTTTGTTGGGAAAGACGCATAAATAAATACGTAGAGTATTTTGACATCTCTCTATAAGTGTAAGCTAATTATTTAGCACTTACTATGTGCCAAGCATTGTTCTAAATCCTATAGGAATATTAACTCATGTAATCCTCATATTTTACAGATGAGGAAACTGAGGCACAGACAGGTTTAGCAGCAGGCCAACTAGTAAGGTTAAACCTGGGATTGGAACCCAGGGAGCTGGCCCCAGAGGCTATGTGTTTCATCACTGTGCTGCGGTAAACAGTAGAAAGTCCCAAATGAGAGGGGAACTGGCAAGAGGACAATCCACTCATGGTTCCAGGGGACAGGTGTTTGGGACACTACTAGGGGGCAGTAATATTTGAGTTGGATCTTGTAGAATGACTTTTTCAGTCCATCTTCCTGCACTTTTCCAAACAGACACAGTCCATTCTAACTTGGCACATAAATGTTTGAGAAGGAGTCAAGTTTTACCAGTGGTTGTCCTTATAATTCTAAGGGACGACCCTCCAGAACATTCCTTTGCTGTACTGAGTCCACCTTTGGAGTCAAAAGTAGCCTGAAAGGGTACTGGGGACTTGAGAACAGGAAATGTCTTTGATATTTGCTGAACCTTGCCACCCTGTATTACTGACTCTGGAATCTCATTTTCACACAGACCCCTCCCCCACCCCCCGGCTCCAAAGTCAAGGTCTTTCTGGGCTTAGCACCTGGGATGTGCCTACTGTTCTCATGGCCCACAGGGCATTCAGTGTCTACTATGACCTGGCTGTAATACCACCTGTCTTCAATAGGGGTCGCTGATTACTGAAAGGATGGGACACCTGCCCATAGTTGAGTGGAGAGAACCGAGTGTCCTAACTTAACCTCTCTCTGTGAACTCATTTCCTCGTCTACAAAATGGATATAACACTCGCTGTCTGTCCCTCAACAGAACAGTGGTGAGAAATGTGAGGATGAATGTGGACACCTTCCAGTGTCACTCAGAAGAGGCCGCTCCTGTCCAGATGATTTCAAAAAACCAGTCATTCTATAATTACCCTTTGAGCATCCCTTATCTTGCCAGGTGCCATATGGAATCCAGAAATTATCTCTATCTTTGTATCAAAGGACTTTGAATAGAAGTTTTAAAGCAAACTGTAACACCGAATGGGGGCAGAGAAGAATTCTCCCTGGAGAGCCGTAAAAGCAGCATCCCCGGCCCTGGGGAAATGATGAGGTGTAGAGCGGTAAGACAGCTACCTCAGCCTCTGGCCGGAAGTCTTTCGCCCCCAATACCTCATCTCTTCCTCACATAACCCAGTTTGTGCATGGGGAAACTGAGGCACAGAGAAGCCAGGTGGCCTGCCCAAGAAGGAATCTGGATTCCAAGAACCTCCCAGCCAGTTAATTCCAGGACATGGGGTGGGAAGGGGCATAATGGGAAGGCCAGTGACCCGAGCAGGCCCGGTGGGACGAAGAAGGGAAGACCTTCGGGGCGGACACCCCGGCCAGGCCGATGATGGAGCGGAGGGCGGCTGCGGCGGCCAGCCTTCTGCAGGAGCGCCCCCTGCTGGTCACCGGTGCTGCTGCTCAAGGCAGCCGCGGATGGAGGAGGATGCTCAGTGCTGGAGGGGCTGTTCCTCCAAGACCGGAGACCACCCCCTCTCCCCGAGCTAGAACTGGAAGGCGTCTCAACCTCTTCACTTCGCACACGGCAAACGCGAAGCTCAGAGGAGGAAGTGACTTGTTCAAAGGCTCTCAGCAAGCCAGCGGGATGCGTGTCTCTCAGTCATTCGGCCTCGCAGCGCAGAGCCCTCCGTCTCCCCTCCCCTCCCACCCCGCATTCCTGAGCCCAGAGGGCCCCTGGCTCCCCCGCCTGCGCCAAGCCAGCCCTCATTCCTCCCTCCTCTCCAGCCCCGCCCCGCCCCACAAGCCCAGCCCCTCGGGGAACCTTCCCGCCCTGCAGCTCCAGAGGGCCCCCTGCTCCGAAGCCCTATTGCCTCCAAGGGCCGCGACTTTAAATGGCTTTCAGTTCGGCGACGTGGTTTTTGTCAGCCTCCTGGCACGATCTTGGGGACCAGAGATGAGGCCTCTTTCTTTTGGATTCTCCACTCACCCAGCCCTTCCCCACCCAGAGGTGCCTGGTACAGGGCCAAACTCACAGTGGGTGATGAATATAGACGCGTGTCTTTTTCTCCTTCTCACTGCAAAGCAGGCCAACAGTGTCTTTTGCCCTAACAGCCAGGATGTTTGTGGGGCTTTCTTTCCTCGCCTGTGGCCTTGGGCAAGTCACTTTAAGTCTCTCAGAACTTCTGTTTCCTGACAGTGAAATAGGAATAAAGCTTATTCCTTGGGCGGGTCGTGAGGCTTGAATGAGAAAATGTGTAAAATGTGCCTGAACATAGTAGGTGCTCAATAATTGGCAAGGTTGATTAGTCAGATTTCCAAGGAGTCTTAAGCTGGTCTCCCTGGCCTCACCCCTCTCCTATTTGGCACCCTCATTCTTAGATGTGAACCTTCCAGATGCAATCCTCCCCACTCCTTGCCTCCGTTTGTGAGCAGTGTCAGGGAAGGGGCAACACAGTGAGCGTGGAAGGGCCCTAGGAAAGGAAGGTCCCTGCTGTTAGAAAGACTGGAAAGACTGAACAATGGGAGGTGATCAAGCCACAGAGAATGTGACTTTCAGGTACCTGGGTCTGCCTCCCTCACTCCCCTTTCCCCCTCACCGCCTCTAAAATAAATAAATAAATAAAATCTTCTAAAAAAAAAATCTGTAATGTGAAAAGAAAATACAACTCCTGTTCTGTATCTTTCCTTGTATTTATCCACTGGGCTCCTGACCCTTCTCTCCCTCCTTCCCTTCCCTGCCTCACCCCCAGTTATAAGGCCCTGCTCCAGCAAGGAGAGCGAAAGCCTGACTCTTTAGCCAGGTAGCTCTGAGAGGAAACAGTAGGACCGGAGGTACAGTGAAGAGTTTTGCTCCCTGCTGCCCCTCTGATAGCTGTTGGGGCAGAAAATGCACAAGGTTTCTCCATTTCTGGGTTATGGCCTGGAGTTGCCCCAACAACTGCTTTCTCCCTAGTGTGGAGGTCTTCAGGAAGATGAGCATGCACATGGAAAAGGCTGGCAGGGCCCTGCCTACCCACACAGCCTCTCTGAGTGATTTAGAAACAGATATGTCCCCCTCCAGAAAATGTCAGAAAATGGTCCGAGCAAATATGCCTGTGATGGCAATGGTGCGTTCCTATGTGGACTTCCCTTTTGCAGTGCCCAACTTGTGCAGCTGTGCATGGCAGCACCAAAGGCATGCATCAGGTTGCTCCTCTGCCCCATGAGTGGGAAACTGAGCCTTGCTGATTGTGGTGGTGGGCGGAGCTAGCCCACCAAACCTTCCTGCATACCCAGCCTCAGTCTACCCAGCCTCAGTCCTTTGGAAGAGTCCCCTCTCCCTTCTGGACTCCAGAGTTCACAGCTCAGGCCCAGCTCTTATGAGGACTGTGAGCTAAGTCTCAGAGCCTTCCCGGGCCATGAGTCCCTTACCTGCAAAGTGAGAGCCATGCCAGCTCTGACATGGGACTTGAGTGAGGAAGAGCTGGGGGAAAGAAACGTAGTGAAGCACAATCAGGGTGTGATGCCACCAAGTTCCTCACATTGCCCCCCCCATATTCCCCCATTTGTACTCTAAACTCTGCCCCAGGAACCTCAGCACGTGGCTACCTGTCCTCGCTCCAGTCCCATCACTGCGGGCAGAATCTGATCATCTTTAAGCCCCTCAGGTAAACGACACATGAAAAACTTGCAAGAGTCTTGTACTGGGCTCTTCCTGAAGTGAAGGCTTATTTTACAAACTGAAATCCTCATCCCTGGATTTCTTTCTTCGAATGCCTGGCTTTTTAAAAATTTATTCCAGATAATTGCTGAGCAGCACACCTGTGCGCTAGGACACCGTCAGCTGGTGGCTTCCAAGCAGGACCTCAGCCTTCAGCCCTGGGAGCTGCTCACCAGGGAGGCTGATGGATCTCAACACCGTGGCTTTCATTCTATCAACGGATTGCCCCCAACATGTTGAGCAATGGCTGTGTGTCAGGCACTGTGCTCATTCATTTCACTATCCTATTTATTCCTGCCAATTTCTTCAGGAATTGACATTACAACGATCACCTGGATTGTTTTTAACCATTGCCATTTGCAGTATCACACACTTTTCTTCCTTTTCTCAATACAATAAAACACAGAGGGTGTACTTGTTTCTTGGCCCTTAAAAGCTCCATTTCACATATAAATGCAGAGAACAATCTCAGACTTCCTTCTGGGTACAACCCTAGAAACCAGACTGAATGAAGCTCAAAAAACACCATCAGTTCTGAGGAATGCGGCTCGTGTCCTTGGGGCCAGGACTCTCCCTAGGAGCCCCAATTGGAATTCCAATCCCCCAGTTCCCTCCACACCTTCTTGTGCTTCTCCCCTGGGAAAAGGGATAAGGGTTTAATACCTAAATATCTAAGGGGAATTTCAGGATCCGCGGTAAGGTGTTATTAATTGCCCTTACTGCACCCCCCACCCATTGTCAATGTCTCTATAGCTGCTGTTCCTAGAAGTCCCAGCAGGTGTCACTGTGACCCTGACCATCCTCACAGGCCCCTCCTCTGGGTCTGCACACAAGACACCTTTGAAGCATGGAACCTCCCAGAGGTGGGAACTCACTTCTAAGAGGTCCCCCTGGAAGAGTTCTGCCCAAAGAGAAGGGTCCCATCTCTGCTGCACTCTCTGTGGTCCAGGAAAGGTTCAACCTTATGGTCAAGAGGCTAGGTATAGAGTGAAGAGTGAAGGGGGAAGCAAGGTCCTAGAGCCTCCTTCCTTTCCTCCATCAGTCTCTTCTCACATTGCATCAGGAGAATGTCCTCCCCAACCCCACTCTCTCGATCCACCTAACCCCCATCCCTGGGCCTTAGGGATAAATCTTGGTGACTGCTGAGGGCCCCTCAGGGTCAGGAATCACTAGACTGAAGAGGAACCAGAAGGCACAAAGGGGACTCTAAGTCAGGGAGGGCTTCCTGGAGGAGATGAATGTGGACTCAAGAGATGAACTCAGGGCCTGGCCTCACAAGAAGAACAAGGGCAAAGAGGGACCAACCAGGGGACTCAGTACTGTCTGGGGGAGGAATGCTGAGAGGTGAGTTCATGAATGGCTGTTTTGGGAGATGTTTCTGGAGTCTGGTAGGCTTCCAGGGACTCTCTCCTCACAAGTCAGGGAAGCAGGAGACACAGACTATGTGTGTGTGTGTGTGTGTGTGTGTGTGTGTGTGTAGTAAGGAGAGAGTCTTAGGAGGGGCTTGCAAGAGATATGAGAGATTAACAGGATGCCGATTGTTGAGAGGGGAGAGGGAGACTTTCCAGGTTAAAATTGGGCTGTCTGGATGGGGGAGGGGTGCGACAGGAGAGGGGGGGAGGGGCAGGGAGGAAGGGCTAAACCCGTGCCCAGCCTTAGGTGTGGGGCTGACCCCGCCAGGTGTGTTTGTTTCCTTGTGCCCTTGGCCCTTCTTGGGCTGAGAAGTCAGTGACAAGCCAGGGACATGGGCTTTTGCACAAAAGGTGTGTTGACCTCCTATTGTGAAGCCCAAGGAGACCTCAGAGGGCCTGGCAGAACTCACCAGCTCCCTCCTCCGCATTTCCTCCTGGCCCATCTGTCCACCCCCTGTCATCGTCCCCAGAGGCCCTCCGGCCGGTACCAGTGCCCGTGCGCCCCACCCTGCCCCCTCCCCGCTCCCCCCTCTGAGAGCTGGTGACCTTGCCCTTTTGGTTATCACCTCATGGAGATTTGGCCCTTCTGGAAGCGAGCCTTGACACCTGGCATGGGGCCTGGCCCAGGTGGGGACAGAAAAGACTTGAGAACTAGTAACTACACACACCCTGGGGCAGGGACCACGTGCAAAAGGGAAGCGGGAGGAAAAGCAAGGGTCTTCGGCAGGAGCCCCAAAGGACAGTGTCTCGTGGGCAGTCTCACCTCCTCCCTCCTTCAGGGGTCCCCACCTCCCCGACACCACCTCCTGCAGAAACCATCGCAAGGCGCGCGGAGAGGCAGGGCGCGAGACTGCGGAGAAGGTGCAGGGATGTGTCCATCTTGTCCAGAGCCGGCCTCAGCTGAGCCGTGCGACACACGCCACCCTGCCTCGCGCCCTGGGGCCTGGCCCAGGTCATGTGGTAGACTTGCAGTAGAAATAGACGCAGCCACCCACCGGATGGCCGGGGCACTGTCCGCTGGGCGGCGAGGGCACAGGCAGGGCCTTGGGACCCCTGCAGATCCCTCACGGGGCCTGAGACAAGGGCCAGGGGGCCAGAGTGCAGGTCGGGGGACTTGTTGACTCCCCAGTCCACCCACTGAAGTCCCCCATTGAGATTTCTTGGATGTTGGGACGCCCCAAGCCCCCGTGGGCCACCCAGAGCCGACAGAGTACTCTTCTGTTGTTTTCCCCAGCCTCTGCCCCCCTGCCGCCCCTGCCGGCTTCCTGGCACCCCTGGCTGGTGAGTTTCACCCCAGAGGTGGCTCTGGCCTTTTGGTGGCCAGGGCCACCGCCTTCCCCGAGCCCTTTCTCCATGGTTCTGCGGCCCAACCTCGCTCATCCATAACCCCCAGTAGCGGGGGCAGGGCTGGGGCGAGAGGGGCTCTCTCTAGGCGGCAGCAGGGGGCGGGGGCCAGGGGCTCCCCTAACTGCAGAGGCTAGCCTTACACACCCAGCAACACATGTCCCCCTTTATGGCCAGGCCTTTCTCTCGGCGCTTAAAGGCAACTGTGAAAAGAGCAGGGCTGATTCTGGCTGCCTAGCCGTCTCCTGGCAACAGGCCTGGCAGGAGGTCTTTCTTTCCCCCCCACCCCACCTCCCTTCTCTCCTCCACCACCCCCCTTTCTCCTTCCCCCCTGCGTCTTGTGTTGTGTATCATTAAAACTTCCCTCCCAGCCACTTCGCAGCCAACAGCCAGGCCCTTCTGGGGCAGCTCAGCCAGCCGGGCCTGGGGGTGGGGGCTCCGAGGGGTCAAGCCCCCAGAGACGAGGCTTTGTGTTCTGGAACCAAGGCTTAAACTCAATTTGGCAACCTTCGGCACGTTCACGAGGGGCAGCCACTAGAACTGCCCCTCCCTCTCCCTGCACGCCCCTCTTCCTTCTCTCCCCCTTCCTCCGCTGCAGCTCCCAGGCTCTTCTGTTAGTACCCTAAGCCTGCCAATAGTGCCACCAGGCACTGCCCGGCCTTGCTAGGGCCTCACAGGGCCGGACAACAACAATCCCTCTCCTAGAAGGACAAGCCTCCGCTGGAGGCCGGGACGGCCCCAGCCAGAGGCTGGCAGCCAGCTCCGGCCCAGTGTCCCGGTCGGCCCTGAAAGGGCAGGAACACAAGGGGTGGTGGGCGCAGGGGGGCTGGGGGTGCAGATCGTCCACTGTGAGTGTCAAGAACAGGACTCCTCATCTGGCCACTTCAGCCTAGAGGGACACTGAGACCCAGGGAGGGCAAGTCCTTTGCCCGAGAACACACAGGCAGCTGGGGGGACATTTGGGGCTGGAACCCTGGTTTCTGCTCTCCTGGTTTCTGTGGCTCTTTACCCTCCTTCCACCGGGGAAACAGGTGGCTCTCCGAGGCCCATGCACCTTCCGAGCTCTGACTTGTCTCCCGAAAGGCTCTCTGCTTCCACCCCACCAAAGGCTCCCGTCCTCCGGCCGGGACTGGAGGGGTGACCCCGGACCTTCGTCCCCAGTCCCTGTGGACGAGAAGACAGCTGGTTTTCCTCCTCCGTCCCTCCCAGCCACAAGTGTCTGTGTCACAGAGGCCTGGTTCTGGGCCACCCTGTCATCTAACACATTCACAAGGCCAGATGGGTGGCCCCACGTTTCCTATCTGATACCTCAAGGTAGGGACAATGCTGGGCATGAATCTCAGCTCCTGGCCTGTGTGGCTCCAACTCCGAGGCTCCTCCACTCCTGCCAGCTCCGGCGGGGCTCACCCTCAGGGCCCCTGGCCAACCAGCAGGTGCAGGCCACCGAGAAGATGCCCCGACCTCGCAGCCCGGCACCGGGACCCGGCGGCCAATTCCATGCCTCGTTTGCCCCACACCACCCAATCTGCTACTTTCTTAACACTTGCCTTTAAATTGATTTGCTTTGTTCTGAATAACTTCAATTAAAGAGGAAATGTGGGCTGAGGGTGATGTTCAACAATGTGATTTCATTCTAACCAGAGACTCTGGCCCCCCAAAGGCTCTGAGTATGTGACCTTTTCTCTTTATTAGAAAGGAATCTTGGTGTCGTATTAGCACCAAACGGACTTCCTCCTCAACAATACTCAAAAGCAGTGAAGGAGAATGGAATAAGGAATGTGAGTAAATGAGCGTTCTCATTGTGTGATTCGAAGTGATTAAATACCATGCTTCATCTCGTGGGGCATCCGTGGTCCTTTCCAGCTTCCGAGGATCGTTATCATTAGTGATGGAAACGCACTCCAAATTCCAACCTTTGGCCAAACCATTCTCCTAAATTCTGGAGCAGAAAAAAAAAATTAAATTAAATTAAATTAAAAATATTTCGGTTACACCATGTTCTCTGATTTGGGGTTCGGAAAATGATTTCTCATCTTAGCACCCCCACCCCCTTGATGTGCAGAACAAAAGGCAGAGGGACCTGGGGAGGGTCCAGGTAGGGGCAGGCAAGAAGAATGAGGGCAAGAAAGCCTTTTGGACCCAGCAAAGGAACTCTGGGAACATCATCCCCATCTCCACTGGCCCTCAATCATTAGACATTCAGATCAAGATTTTGCCATTTGGGGGGGTCACAAGTTTATAGAAAGTCTCAGGGCATCAGGATTTGTGCTCTCTGTGTGCCCCAGGCTCTCTGGGTAAACTATTCCATTTAACCCCGGGGAGGTGTGGAATTAACATACCCATTCGACAGATAAGAAAACAGTCACACTGAGGTCCAGATAACTTGCCCAAAGTCACAGCAAAGCCACGGTGGGGCCAGGATTTGAAATGCCTCCTTCTGATCCCAGAGCCCGTGCTCCCCCCGCCTTCCTCCCCATAACCCGAGGCTGGCTGGCCCATGGGGACAGAACTAACTTAGGAGACACTGGCCTGAGGATAAAAGAGCAAAGCTGATGCCCAGAGAGGCCTGAAAATGGGGGACAGGGAGAACACAGCCTCACCCCTACCTCGGTCCCCAGATGACTTGCACCGGCCAGAGAGCACAGCCTCAAGAAGCTGTGTGGATGGGTGGGAGGGGGCTTCTCTGGGAGCCCGAGGAGGCGAGGAAGCATCGAACGGAGAGCTGTGATTACAGGTGGAGAGAGTGTGGGAGGAAGGCGGCTGAGCTCCAGGTTTTTTCCCTCTTTTTTTAAAGGGAGATGCAATTCACACACCATGAAAGGTGCCATTTTAAAGTGTGGCATTCTATGGTTTGTAGTATATTCAGTGAGTTGTGCAACCATCGCCATGGTCTCATTTCGAAACCTTTGCATCAACCCCAAAATACACTTGCACCCATTAGTTATTGAGCTGCAGCTTCTTAAGGAAAAAGGAAAAGGAAAAGATGGAAGTATATTCTGGATTAATTTTAAGCCTCATCCCGCCCCTACACCATCTCTTGATGCTCCCTTTTCCCTCCAAGTTGTCTCAGAGTGAGTCTCCCAACTCCAAGAGCAATTGCAACCTCACCCCAACCAGACTAAACCCCCAAACCAAGAAAAAGAAGCCTAACCAGCCCATAGATTAAAGCAACTCGATCGTGAGTCAATCAGCAGCACTTAATCTAATTGCGCCACACTAGACACGATGGGCAGGAGGGCACAGGTGTCACTTAGGAGGACTGTAGTTGCAAGTTAACAGCTGAGAGTGGCCTAATCCACAAGGAAAATGTATTATTTCACATACCAAGGAATTCTGAAGCAGGACTCCACGGGGGTCAGGTCATGTCTCAGCAATGGTGTCAGAGACCCAGCCTCTTTCTCTCTCTTTGCCATGTTCTTTCTCCACTAAGCCTCATCCTCAGGCAGTTTCCCTCATGGTCACAAGATGGCTGCTGCAGCTCCAGGCATCCCACCCATACACATTGTCCAAAAGCAGAAAAGGGAGACATTTCTTAGTTTCATTTTTAAGAGCCTCCAAAACCTTTTCCCAGAAGTCCTTTTGCACCCTGAGGATCTGGTGTCCCCTCATGTCTCATTGACTAAAGCTGGGTTACATGCCTACCTCTAAACCAATCCCTGGTAAGGGGAATGAGTCCAGGACCGGCTTAGGCCAATCAGAATTGCTCTCTGAGCTGGGTGGGGGAGGGATAGATACCAGAACAGACTGGGGGCCTCTTTCAGCCTGGAGGAAGGGACCACCAGCATAGAAGACTTTACCCTAAGGAGGCTCAAGAAGGAGCATCGGACTGTCATAAAAGTATAGAAGGGCCACTTACTGAGCTCTTCACATGTCCCAGGTGCCATTTCAGACCCTGCACGTGTCACTCCACTGAACAGGCAATGGCCATCTGAGGTATGGGTTATTATACCCATTTCGCAGTGAGGAAACAGGCTTAGAGAGGGTAGGCGATGTGCCCAGTGTCACACAGTAGGAGGTAGAGCTGGCATTCATTGGGTGATGGTGGTGGCAAGAGATCTGGGCTCTAAGACAAGCACTCAAGCAGAGGGTCTCCCCACCGTATGAAACCCCATTCAGGCCTTACCCAGAAGCCAAGGAGAAGCAGCAAAGGAGACGGGCTCGGCCAGGTGTGGGGCAATGCCAGACAGGTGCTGCGGGTCTGCCCAAGGACCTGCCTGCCTAGACCTGTCCCAGCCTCCTGCTCCTGGGCTCCTGCTGGTGGAGGCAGCTCTGACCCCACCGCCAGCCCACCGTGTCTCTCGCCATGTGTCTAGGCTCCGAGGACCCAGGGGCCCACGGCTGGGCCCATCCTGAGGTCCCAGCAATGGCTGCTGCTGGCTGCACCGATCTGTGGGGAAGCTAGTTAGCTGCAGAGCTCAGCAGGGTCTGAAACAGGATTTGACCAGAAATCTCCATACCATCTCCAAGAATAATACCAGGCTCGTTCTGTCCCGTCTCCCTAATGTGCCCGACAGAAGTCTTCCCCCAAAGACCCCTGAGATGGAAAGACGCTTCATGCCTCTTACCTTGGTTTTAAAGGTGACTGGGAGCCATAGTCTGTACCAAGAAACGCCATGCCAGCCCCATGACTGGGAACGGTTCTTCTTCCCTGGGCACGAGCACTGCCCCCGGGGGGCAGCCCTGTCTGGATGGGGGCTCCGGGCCGGGTTCTGAGGCCAAAGGCAGCATAAAGGGGCTGGAGGAAGGCTAAAGAGGGAGAAGGAAGGGGAGGAGAAGGAGGGAAAGAGTGGCAGAGAGGGGGCGCTGGTAGCATGGGGAAGGGCAGCACGAGGGCCGCCAAGCCCTAGACGCCAGCAGGCCACCAGCCCCTGATTTCCCCACTTGGGCCAATGCCACTGTCCTCTGAAAGGGAAGCAGAAGCCAGAGGACAGAGCCGGGAGCTGGGGTAGGTGGAGAGCTCTAAGGGCCGAGGTCTACTCACCATGGCGACCCTGAAGGGCCCTAAGGAACCCAGACACGAGAGAGGGGTCCTCCCCTCTGAGACCTCAGCCCCTGCCTCCTCCCTCCCTCCTTCTCGCAGCCGGTCACCAGCAATGTTCCTACGGGGACCCCGATGTGCCAGCCCCCGCTCTGGGTGTCGGGGCTTTGGGTAGTCCCACAGAGTTTTGATTTTAGAGTAGGAAATAGATATTAAGTGAGCAACTGAACACACGTCCAACATATGATGTGCGTAACAGAAGGTCAGTGTCAAGGGCTAGGCAGAAAAATAAAGCGGAATAGAAGGCCAAGTGGCACAGGGTCGGGGAGGAGTAGTGGTAAGGGGGATCTTTCTGGAAAGGAGATTTTGAGGTTGGTTTAAGTTGGAACATCAGACAAGATTTTCCTGGATAAACCCTTCTGGAGGAAGCCCTTGGGTGCCGGAGGGGGGACTGCTTGGCTGAGGTTGACTGGGGCAGAAGGAGCGACCCAAGAGAGCAGCTCGTTCCTCAGCCCCTAAGAGGAGAAGAAAGAAACCCAATATTTATTATTCCCGGCCGCGGTCTGGCGTCCTGTCAGCACTGTTCTCATTTAACGCTGACAACTCCCTATGAGATATGAAGGATTACCTCCACCTCCCACAGAATAGAGGAGGCTCAGCTGGCCAAGGGTGCCCTTCATTCTTTCTGTTGCTCCCTCCCTTTCCGAAGGGCTCTGGCCCCAAATCGCTTTCCGAAATGCCCTTGGGGAACCGGAGATGACCAGCACCAGAGGAATTACTGCGACAGGGAAAAGCCCTCACGCTCCCGCAGGTGGCACCTGTGATCTCGGGGTGCGGGTGGGCCAGGCTGGGCAGGACTCGGTGACATCACTCTGCCCGCGGCTCGCAGGCTCGCAGCCTCGCGTATCCCCACACCAAGCTGAGGCCGCCGCAGGGTTCCCGCCAGGCGGTGCCCGGAAGACCTCGCGTCACCTCGGCCGCCCGCGTCCTGCATCTGGGGCTCGCCCCCCCTCCCGAAGTTGCCACCTGGGTGGGGAGGAAAGGGAGCCCGAAGCCACGCACACCTTATCCTCCGCTAAGCTCGGGGATTGCGAAGTAGATTAAGGGCATTCGCTCACGAGGACGCCTACTTAACCTGGATCCCCAAAGATCGGGGCTGCTTCACCTACAAAGGCTCGGGCTCCGGGCCCCGCGGGGTGCGGGTGCGGGCGGGGGGCGTCCCCCTCGCTCCCCCGCCGACTTCCTGCCATGTTATCAGCACCGCCGCCAGGGGGCGCGCCAGGGCCGGGCGACGGAAGGGCTGGCAGGCTCTGGGCGCCTTCGTGTGTGCGTGGACGTTTGCTGCTCACCTAGGGTGCTTGCTTACCCGGGGCAGGCTGCTGGCATTTCCAGAGCTACCTCTACGCTGGGCCCTCTAAAGAAATCTAGTTCGTGAATACCTGTGCCCACCGCCCACGCCAGGCCTGCCTGCTTCCCGGCTGTCCTCTCTGGTTTCCAGCCTTCTAGCGGCTTCCGAGGAGCTCGCTTGAACCGTTCTGAGGCTCCTGCAGCTGTCAGGGGAAAGTTAAAAGCCCCTCCCTCCGGAGAGAGACCGGGGAGCCCCCACGGGCCCCGGGGTGCCGCTCCCCGCGTTCTCCTGGGCGCTCCGGACTCGGGCACCTGCTGCTTCCCCACCCTGCAGCATCCCCCCCCTCCCTTCGCCCTCCCCAGGCCGGTCTGGGCGCCAGGTTTCGGGGCCCCCGAGCAGCTCTCGGGCACGTTCCAGGCAAAAATGAACAGCACGGCGCTCCAGCGGAGATCTCCTCCTCCCTCCCGGCGACAGACGGGTAGCCCCCTGCGGGCGGGCGGGGGCCTGGCCGCCGTCGCCTTTGTCTCGGCGACGCTCCGCAGGGGGCCCGGCCGGCGGCGCTGAATACACAGCGGCCGACCGCCTGCTCCGGGGGGAGCGCACATCAAAAGGAACCTCGGGGCCGCGAGAGAGGCGGGGGTGGGATGGGGCCGGGCGGTCCCCCGGCAGCACCGAGCTCCCCGAGAGTCACGCACGACACCCAGGGCTGCCCACGTGCCAGCCCTCAGCCCCCAGACACCCCCCCCGGCCCTCCCCGCCTTCTTGGCCCCCTTTCTAGAGGCCACCCTCCCATTCAGGGTGGGGGCCCCGGAGCCGCCACCCCGGCCACCCGGGCTGGCCTTGGGGCGAATTGAACCCTTTCCCCCATCGACCGCAACCCACCCGGAGGTTGGGGTGCCTGTTAGAGAGGGCGTTTCCATGGGTGACACGTGGCGCGGGGGTGCGCTCCCCCTCCCCGGTAGGGACCGTTTCTGTGTTCCACCGGCAGAGCTGGGTCGGCGGGAGGAAGGAAATTAAGCCTGTGTTGAAGGAAAGACACCTGGCAGGGGAGGGGAAAGGGCTCAGGAATCCCCTCCTCTGGGGAGCTTTCAAGTGGGGGGAAATCCCCATGCCAGCTCCCAATCTCCAGGCCACCATGCAGGGCCACTAGTGGGTCCCCACACCTCCCTGCCGGGCCTCCCCTCCTTTCCTTCCCCAGGCTGTGTCGCCAGCAAAAGTCCACCATTGTCTCCACCCAGCTACTTGTTTCCCGGCCTCTCTTCCCTTCCCTGCCTCAAGCTCCTGACCTGGGTCTCAGGGTGCTCCAGACTGCCTGGAGGAGGCATGAGATACGAGTGGCCCTTCAGAGAATGACCAGTCTTGCCTAGGCTGCCCGGGGCCACTGGCAGGGCATGTC
Organism: Ailurus styani; assembly: GCA_002007465.1. Lineage (NCBI taxonomy): Eukaryota > Metazoa > Chordata > Mammalia > Carnivora > Ailuridae > Ailurus > Ailurus styani. Next base: position 991,239 of record LNAC01000540.1, on the reverse strand, counting down.
TCCGCCAAACCCCAGCCCACCCACAGCCTCCCGGAGGATCTTTTGCCCCCACACCGCAGGCATGGGACTTATGGACCCCGAGGGCCCAGAAATGACCCCAAGAGGTCATCTAGCCCAGCTCTTGCCTCCTGGCCACACTGAATCCACAGTGGTCTCTTGGTGGCTAGGACAGGTAGCCCTGCTCAGCTCTCAGAATGACAATTATGGGCTCCAGAGCCTCCGAAACTGCCGGGCAAAAGGTGAGATCCAGCAGGCACCTCTGATCAGAAAACCAGGGGACCCATTGGGCAGGACAGAACACCTAGCAGAAGGACCTAGCAGGACATGTGGGCTGTATGGAGGGCTCTCTACCCCTAGAACTGGGACCCGGGGCTCCACAGTCAGTGATTATGGCAAACCCACCGTGACCCCCTTTCCAGGTGAATCAGGAGCAAGGCACCCCAGACTTAGCCCAGCACGGGGCATCTCTAAAAGATCCCCAGTCGCTGTTCTTGGGCAGGTTGGGGCTTTTTCTCCGTCTTGTTCATCCTGCCCCTCTCCGCCTCCCTCCTTCCCCCTTCCCCTTCTCTCTCCTTCAGCTCCCCCTGCTAGTCTCCCGCCCTCTTCTCTCTGTACCCGTGTCTCTCAGTTTCCCTCCCTCCCTCTCTCTCTCTCTCTCTCTCTCTCTCTCTCCTTTCTTCACTCTGTTTCTCCCTGTTCCCCCCTTGCCTCCTCTCTTTCATCTCTCCCCCCACCCCACCCCACCCCTCCAGCTGAGCACCGGGCTAGGAACGCGGCAGGAGCCGCGACAAGCCCAGGCGGCGCTCCCGACCCTTGGTGCCCCGGGGCCAGTTCCCCGAGCTCCCCGCGCCCGCAGCAGCCGTGTAGGGAGAGGGCTCTCAGGATGGGCAGGGGCAGCAGGTTCGAGCTGTGGGCACGGGTGGCCCAGATCAAAGGCCAGGAATGTCTGGCCCCCGGCCCGGACTTCCTCCGGCCGTGCCCCCCACCTGGTGGAGAGATGGCCTGCCATTCCAGGCCTCCGAGGGACTTGGAGGCGGCTCCTTTGCTGCCCCTTCTGCCCCCATCCCGAGCAGTGGCCCTTGTCCCCCATCACTGGCCTCGCTTTCTTCACCCCAGGCCCAGGGCTGCTCCAGGGTCCCGGCTGTCTCTGGGGCTGTGGGCAGCCCCGGAGAAGGGCTTGGGAAGCAGGTCGCCCAGGTGACAGGGGGCAAGTCCCCCAGGAGTGGCCTCCATTTCAGCACCACTCAGGGCCGAGACCTAATTCTTGGACTCTGGAGAGAGAGGACAGAAAGACCCAGGGGGCTGTGGTGGGACTTTTTTCCTACAGTGGGGGTTGGGGATGTTGGATGCATTTGGCTTCCACACAGGGAAAGGACCGGTTATCACCCAACCCCAGGTGGGAGCTCAGGCAGAGACTTGGGGGGAGGGTTCCCCCTGGCCCGCATCATGGTCTTCGGGGGACCCCAGCTGCTCCCTCCTGGGGCTACTGCGTTTCACTGGCCCCAAACGGTTCATCCCTAAGATCCAAATGGGACTGCGGGCGCTGCTTCTGACCCGATCTGGAGGCCGGGCCTGAACCCCTCGAGGAGGAGAAAGTGACCTGGCTCCGCGAGCAGGAAATGCAACTGGCCGCTGGTGTCAGTTGCAGGAAATGCAAAGGCAGCAGGAGGTCCCGATACCGATCTGATCCCTGACAAAAGACTCAAATGACACTCAGCTCCGTCCCCCGGCGCCGCCCGCAGCCAGACCTTCGAGCCTCCGCGGACCCTTCTGCGCGCCTCTCGGACACCCGGGAAGCGACCTCCCGCGGCCGGGGTCGAGTGGCCGGCAGGCTCGCCGGCTCCGGAGGCTGGAGGCTGGGAGGGGTTGTATTTCCCAACCCCCTCCGAGACCCTCGGATTCTGTCTTGCCCGAGCGAGGCTTCTGGAAACATCCGTGTGCTTTCTACTCTCGATTTCTCACGCGCCCAAGTCCAAAGGGGTCACGGTCCCCCGAGAGACAAGGAGCCACCCATCAATGCCCACGCCACCCCGGCACCACGTGAACGCCCCCGTCAAAGCCCCAGCTCCTTCAA
>LNAC01000540.1:950074-987458 GCA_002007465.1 Ailurus styani | reverse complement strand
GGGGGGCGGGAGGTGAGGAGGAAGAATTTGGGATCTGTGAGTAAGAGGGCCTGTGGCCCCTGAGGTGGAAGTCAGAGAGGGAGGCCACCAGGACCAAGTGCCCCTTGCGCGTTCCCCTCTCCCTGACTTGCCACCCCCCTCCCCAGCCCAAGCAAGGGGGAGCAGAGCCAGCACGATTCTGGGGCCACACCCTGAGTCTGCCTCCAGTTGCTTGGGGGCCGGCATGGGGGCAGGAGCAATGCATGGCCAAGGGTCTGTGTGTCAAGGGTGCTGAGAGTTGCTCCCAGGACAAACACCCAAGGGAAAGTCTTTCTTCTGCCTAGCCCTTCCTTCCTGCGGCTTTGGGCTGGCCTGGGGCCTCCGGTACATAAAGAAGTCCAAGGGGTGGCTGGGGCAGCCAGGGATTCCAGGTCAGGGGCTCTGCCTGTTGGGGGAAGACAGCTGCCTAAACCCATCCCGCCTTTCCAGCCCTTCCTGACCCTTTTTGCATCCTTGGGCCAAGGCCATGCTGTTCTTTGCCTTCATGGGGACTGGTGGGGGGAGGGTATGGAGAGAAGCCTTGGAGCCCCACGGGGGGCTGCAGGGGTGAGGAAGAGGCCAGGTCCCCTACTCTATTAACTGGAGGAGGGCACTTCCTGAGGCAGTGCCTATGGGGAAGGCTTGTGGGGACGTGGGAGTCGGGTGTGTGATCGTGTGTTGGGGAGCATCTACACAGCAAGATGTTGGAAAAACCTGGAAAGCCAGGACATCTTCCCTAACGTAATGTTGGACCCATGGCTTGTTTAGGGGGCTGGCGTGGGGGGGCAGGGGGAGGCAGGGATGCTGCTTTGTCTGAGCAGAGGAGAGGGGTGTGTGTGTGTGTGTGTGTGTGTGTGTGTGTGTTCATGTTCTAGGGCTATGAACATAAGAGGTGTCAACTGAATACAAGTGTGTCTCTGTGTGTGGAGGAGTCCATGCCTGCACCTGGGCCACCGTGGACATGAACTCACATGAGATGGGGGATCCGTGGCTGTGACCGGGTGTGCTGCTCCTCTATACACAAGTGTCAGCAAGTGGCTGATTCTAGGATGTGTGTGTGTGTGTGTGTGTGTGTGTGTGTGTGAGACAGAGGAAGTCTAGAAGTGTCCATGCCCTCGTAAAGGTCAGCCCCTGTGTCTGCTTGTGACACTAGGCATGACTGTGTTCATGACTGGGCATGTGAGTGTGTGTGTGTGTGTGTGTGTGTGTATGCGCACGCGCGTGTGCGTGCGTGTGCGCGCATGCCTTCATGACAGTGTCAGGGGAAAGCCCCACAGCTGTCTTTGTGCATGGATATCAGTGCTCATGGCCATGACCTGATCGTGCTTGGAAGGAGGAGTGTGAGGCTGTGTCTGGGTCTGCCTGGGACCCTGTCCTCAAGTGCCCGTGATTGGCGGGGCCCGGCATTGTGGATATGTTTGCAGGTCTATGACTTATGGGTGTGGGTGACATCCTGAGCTTGGGTGCTTGGTGGGCGTCTGTGGTCCTGGAGGGGCAGTCGGCAGGAGACAAAGGTCTAACCAGGAAGCTGCAAGGGCCCCGGCTGACCACAGTTCCCGGGCTGGGCAGTGTCGGAGCAGGGCCCAGAGCCCTTCTTGGCACGAGCTCATCTTGTCTGCCTGAGGACAGAGGTCAGCAGCCCTCCCCTCTGTGGCCGTTTGTCTTTGGGCTTGGAACTGGGGTGGAGGGGAAGTCACCTTCTTAGAGCTGGGACCAGGCCCGGGACAGGGACCGCAGAGTGGACAGGCCTCAGATTCCTGTTCCCACTCTGCCTCCGGGGTAGTCTGTCAGATTCCCGCTCTTTCAGTGTCTGAGCCCAGCACAGGCTGCCCTCCTTAGCCCACCCAGCTCACACACTCCAGGAGGGGTTTACACGGGAAATGGCTTAGCTGGGAATTCTGACCCTGCCACTGCTCAAGAAAGGCACCTTGAACCCCAGGGGCCTGTGCTGCTCGCGCCCCAGCCCCGAGAGAAGGCAGACCAGAAAGGAGAGCCATCAGGGCACCAGACAGAGGCTCGTGGAAGGGAGAGATGTGCTCCAGGCCTTCCCAGCCAGGTAGAGCAGGGACAGGAAGTGGTGACGGCAGCACCAATTTCTATAATTCTTCTTGTCAGTCCCAGTTAGCGCCTGCTGGAGGAACTTGTCTTTCTTCTCCTTCTGGGGGGTGGGGGGGATGAACTCCCTTATTAGGGCCCATCCTAGGACTTGCTACATTCCAGAGACGGAGGCCCTGATGGAAGGGGCCTACGCTGGGGGTCGGGAGCCCACCCTGCCTCTGTGCGATCCACCCATCTGGGGTGCCGTTTCCTCTCACACCCGAGCTTCACCAGCCTGTCCTGCCCCACAGCTCGGGCGAAGGTGTTCTGCAGAAGTCAAGGGCAGTGCCCTGGGAAAGAAGACACCAGAGCTCTCTTTCCATCATCCTGGGACCCAGTCCCCCTTTCGGGCAGCTGTGCCAAGCCCTGCCTCAGTTTCCCTATCTGTCAGATGTCCTGCTGCTTCCCCCACCCGCTCCCACCTCCACCCGCCTTTCAGAGGCTTGTGAACATGTTCAGTCAAACCCCGTGGGGGTCAGTGGGCTGGGCCCAAGGAGGCACCTGGAGACTGCGGGGGAGGAAGGCCCCAGGCCAGGTGTTTAACACTTGTAACAGGCAGGAATTACAGCTGGCTGGGGCTGGGGCTGGCGAGGAGCTGAGCTGGCTGGAGGCTGTTGATCCCACAGACAGACAGACAGACAGACAGATGGGCAGATCGGATGGCCAGGCTTGAACCGGGTGGTCTCCCTTCCAGGGCAGGCCTTTCCCTGGGGGGGATATGGGGGGTGGTGGTGGAAATTAATCCAGGTCTCTTGGAAGCGAGTTAACAACACTCCTGCCCACCCCACCCCCACTGTGGGCGGGGCTTGCTGTCCAAGGGGAGGAAAATTGGTGGTGGATCAGTTTGTAGCCTTATGATGGGACCACATTTGGTTTAAAACAAAAACAAAAACAGCTCAAATGTTATAATAACACCAGGAGCCCGGAGGTGAATTACGAATCTCGGAAGAACCCGCTTTAGCATAAGGGAAAAGGCAGGCGGGAAAAGGGCAGCAGTCAGGGAAAATTCTCCCAGAATCTCTCAGAGCCTTTCTCAACAGCCCTGCGGCCAAGAGGTGAGCAATGATGGGTGGAGTCTGGGCTCTGAGCATCGCCCCCACCCCAAGGATCTTGAGGGTCACGGGTCTGTGACAGCTTCCTGGTGGGAAGACCTTTTGGGGGTGGGGATGGGGGCAAGAGAGTCAGGAGCTGGACTGCGGTGCCGAGTTCCTTGGTGGACACTCTCCCTCCCTGCGGTGTCCCCAGTGACCAACGCAGCCAGCTGCCGCACTCTGGCCTCTGGGTGCACGTTCAAGGACTGGTGACGGTGGAGAAACTGAGGCAGGCGGGGGGCGGGCCCTAGGGGAAATCCCCAAAGAGTAGACCCAGCCAAGCAAGTGTCTCTAATCCGCCTCACTGCAGAACTGAATGTTAAAAAGACCTGAGTGGTACTTGGACAGATGAAGGATTGAGAAGACAGGGTGGGCAGCTGAGAAGGAGATCTGGACACAAGATAGGGGAAAGGAGCTCTGACCTTAGGGTTTTCTCTAGACTTTGAATAGGTCTGGGCAGGAGACAAGGAGCTTGAGATCAGGGCAGGAGAGGTGAGTTTTCTCAGAGGAGGATGGAACCAGCAGAATTCCACAGGGAGAGGGGGAAAAGGAAGACCTGCCTGGGCTCAGAATGTGGCGAGCCCAGGAGTGGCGGGTGACCTGGTCTTCTACCCTCGTCCACCCACCCTGCTGGGAGCGTAGAATCCTGAAGCCCGGGGAAGGGAAAGATGTTCTCTACCTCTGTCCCTGGTTGGGACAGGACGTATGCCTCACCCCTCCCTCAAAGGTTAGGGCCAAGGATGTTCTGTCTATATTTTCTATACCTTAGGTCTTGTGCATTCCAGGAAGTGGGGAGACTCCGGGTCTGAGATCTGGGCGACCTAGGATGAGTTCCTTTTCTTCTCTCTGCTTCAAGTCCCTGCCTTCCTCCAGGCTTCCTTTTCCTTGACTCCCCTGTGAGATCCCTTCTGTCCCTTGGAGTTCACAGTGCTGTGACGGGGACTGATCCAGTGCTGCGAAGGGGCTGCCCCAGTGTCACTCTCCCCCGTGCCCTCCCCACGCCCTACCTCCCCTCCCTCATTCAGCCGTTCAGAGTCTGCCTGGGGCAGCCTCCCCTCTGACTTCCGCAGCCCCACCTGCGCTCCATCCCCGAGCTGCCGGCCAGCCCATGTGCACCCCCTGACCACACTGCCCCCAAACCCGGCAGCCGGGCTCACACCCACATCCGGCTCTTTCACGTACTACCTGGGTAACCTAGGGCAAGTTAACCTCTCTGAGCCTCAGTTTCCCCACTTCTAAAATGAGAATAGTGATTGCTTCTGCCTCATAGCATTGTGGAGAAGGTTCAATGAGCGAATGCATATAAAGCTATTAGAACAATGCCTTGCTTACAGAAAGTACTAGGTGAATGTTAGTCACTCACACCTCCTGTCTGCAAGCTATTTTGACCCCTTTATATCCTAGATCCAACTTGCCTCTTTCAAGAAGCCCTCCTGGATTGGCCTCACCTGGCCCTGCTTTCTTATCTTCGGAGGTCAGCTTGCCCCATTATCCTTGGCACCGGTGACCATGACCCTGCAGCCTTATTCTTTCTTTTCTTTATTTTTTAATAATTGCTACACCCAACATGGGGCTCGAACTCACAACCCTGAGATCGAGAGTCCAATGCTCACTCTTCCTACTGAGCCAGCCAGGTGCCCTGACTGTAGTTTTATTCTTAACTTGACGGAGTTAGGCCAGGAGAACCTACCCTCAGCTCTCTGCTTGCCCAGGAAGTGGGGGGAGAGAGGGCACTAGAGCCTCCCTGGCCCTCCTCCCCCCCCTACAGTTTGTGGGGCTCTTGTGGCCACTGCCATTTTCAGCTGGGACCTGGAGCCACCTGGGGCTGGGCCGGGGCGGGGTGGGGGAGGCAGGCGCAGAGGGGGAGTGGCACCGGGGCGGCCTGGACCAGCCCGAGCACAGAAGTTGCTCCTCCAGGAGCCGAGAGATGATTCAGAAGGTGATTTATAGACGGAAGGCAGAAAGCTTGGCTCCTGGCAGAGACCTGCTGCTTAATTACATTCTTGGGGGGGGGGGGGGAATGGCTGGGGNGCTGGTGCAGCAGGAGGGGGTTGACTTTCACCCCCTCCCCCTCCCGGCCTGTCCCCATCACTGCCCACGCTCCAAGCAGGGTCCCTCTTTCTCCTGCCGCCAGAGAAGGAATCCCCCCTTCCCAGTGAAAGACTAGGCCAGGAGAGCAGGAAGAGCTTCTGGGGCTGGAGGAGGTGGAGAAAAAGGGAAGAGGCCAGAGTTCCATCTCCCGAAAGGACTCCGGGGGAGTCTGGCGTACAGAGGGGGCTCGGAAACAGGACGGTCTGGGGAGGAGGATGGGTTCCTCTCTTTCCTGCTTCTGGGCAGGTGAATCAATAACCCACCTGGGGAAAAAGGGTTTCTAGAATCTTCCTGAAGGTGCCAACTCCACACTTTCCCTCCAGTGCCCTACCCTACTGCTGCTTCTGGGTCCTTCAAGTATGTTCCTTTTATGTTCAGTTCTCAGTGGACCACGGATAGGCGGGGAACTAGGGACCAGGTTCTGGGCTCGGAGGTTGAAACCCGGTCCTTTAGTGCCAGACAACCTGTGTTATGTGGGCACAAGGGCTGCCTTAGACCCAGAGGGTTCTCCAGGGCCAGGGGCAGGCTTGGATCAGAGGGAGCAGAACTTCCCCAGCCTCACGTTAATTAAACCAATGTCTCCGAGCGTCCCCATGATTCACCTGCTAAAGCTACAACGTCCCTTCGGCACCGTGGACAAGCAAGCCCCACTCGGTTCGGTCACTCGCTGTGGTGACATCTGGATCCCTCTGTGGACGCTGACCCATGGGGCAACCCGACATCTCTCGTCTGCTGCTTGGTTCCCATGTAGCCTCATTGAGGCTTTGAAACCCAAAACCCCGCCACTAGCTCTGGAGGCTAGAAAGGTGTGGGGGGGGCGGCGGGGGGGCGCCTCGGCCAACAGAGTCTGTTTATCTGTTTGCAGCTTGGCGTGCACAGCTGGGAGGAGTTGGCAGGGGTCAGGATGGGGACACTAGACAGCTCTCTGGTTCCCCCCGAGGCGGGCCTTCTCAAAATGGCCTCATTATGTGTGTGGAGTGAATTCCAGAAATGTCAGGCACACGCATACGTCCAGGCGAAGGGCGGAGGCGCAGAGGTGTGCTGGGAGACCAGAGGGGGCAGTGTGGGGTGGCGGGGGGTTTCTGGCCAGTGAATTAGGGGTCCTGAGCCCTGGCTCTGCCCCTGGTTGGGATGTGACATTAGGCAAGGCCCTTCACTGTTCTGGACCTCAATAAAAGGGGACTTGGACAAGCAGCTGGCCTTGGACTTCCAGCTCTGAGATTTCAATCCCGGATTCTGGTCACCCAGTGATTTGGACTAGCTGCCTGGTTGGGGGGTGGGGGGAGGTCACGGAGAGCTGCCCTCGAGGCAGGGTGGGGAGTGCTGAGCACAAAGCTTCGTCCTCAAACAGCTGCGAGGTCAGGGATGAGTCTCACCACTTCCCAGGCCAAGGTTTTGTCATCTGCACCGTGGGTGATGCCAATAAGGCCATCATCACTGGCCCTGCCCACCTGCAGGGCTGTCCCGAGCTTCTGAAGCAGTCGTCTTGATGAGCCCGCTGAGAAGCGTCAGGCTCTTTCCAGAGAAGTTGGGGTCATTGCTGGTCCTACCGGAAAAGAGGAGTGAGAGTCGGCCCCTGGCCAGAGGGTGCTGAGCATGGACCCCGCAGGACCCTCTGGGCCCCTGAGCTGAAGGAGTTGGTATTTTCAGCAGAGGAGGAAGGAACGGGCTGATAGGCGCATCACGTGGTTCTGTGGGGAGCACGCAAGGGAGGGGCAGAGCTTGAGGCCAAGCGGCCACAGGACATGCCCATGTCCATGGCGCACGGCACGCGGCATGGGAGCCCTCCCGACCTAATGCAGAGACCAGAGGCCTGACCTGCGCTCAGCCAGGCATGGAGCAGGATTTCTAAGGAGGGACACCCACGGGTAGCGATGTGGGTGGAGGTGAGGCGGGGTAAGGGTAAAGGGCCGGGAGCCAGAAGGGCCTTTTCTGAGGCCTGTGGTCCTCAGAAAATCCTAATTACCTGTACAAGGACTTGCAAACTGGCACACCATTCACTCAAGCTAGGCTGGAAAACCAGGGAGGACTGGGTGCGTGCATGTGTGCGTGTGCACAGATGTGTTGGGGGTGGTAAGGGGGATGGGAGCAACAGGACCCAGCACCCAGTCTGCTGGCAGGGTCCTTGTGTGTAACCCGCCCCTGGGCCCAGGGTCCTATTTATCTGCCAGAGCCAGCCGGGCCAGCGAGAAAGACCCATCTCTCCTCGCAGGGCCATTGGGAATGCAAGTAGGTGCTGTGGCAGTGCGTGACAAAGCGTCCTCCCTCCTGGCCAGCTCCTCACCACTTATCTTCTTACTGGGATTTCTGAGGACCTCTCCCCTGCTCTAAAACCTCCCGTGGCTCCCCACTTCTTGTCTGGCACTGAGGCTCCGTAGGATTTGGCCTCTACCAGTAGCACTTTCATAAACCCCCAAGGACCTCCCAATTCCTCTGTGCCTGTTCACAGAAAACCTCGCCACCTCCTCTCTCCCTTCCCCACACTCAACTGTTGAAATTCCACTTTGCCTTGGACCCAGATCAAAACCCTCCTCCTTTGGGAAGCCCACCTAGATTTCCAAACCCATGCCTCTCTTCCTCTCCCCCACAGACAGACATGCCATACGGTCCCACTGCCTTCTACCGTGGGCTTTGGGTCTCTTAGACTATAGATGCCCCCCCAAGGGAGAACCAGAGTTTTAGTCCCTTGTAACTCCCCTCTGACCACCACCCCCATGCCCAACATAGAGCGGAGGTCAGTAAACAAACACACAGCGCTGTGCTGTATGTAGCACACTCTGTAAAGGCACAGGGACAAGAGACGTTTCTAAGAGTGCCAGTTGCATGCGTGTGTCACTGTGGGGTCATGAGCAGACAGAATGGGCAGAATGCATACAAACCTTATCCCACCTCCAGCATAACCCCAGGCTCGGAGCACCTTGCTTCTGCCGACTTTGAAAGGAGCCGGACCTGGTTCCCTGGACCAGTGGTCAGCCTGCCCTGCTCGGCTCAGGTCCGCTGGGCTCAGGCCACGTGGCTGACAGCCCTGAACTGTGGGGGGCTCTCAGGAGGAGGGGAGCCCAAGCCTGAGCGGGCTGCTGTCTGAGCCTTGTGCCTAGAGTCCCGGTTCCCCCGGGATTAGATTTTCCATCTCAGCCCCATTTGCAAACCTTTCCCATCTGTATTCTATCTGCTACCCCCTCTCCCTGCCATGCTCACCAGCTCACACTATATTTGGGAGCCTCAGTCTTTAGTTTTAAATCTCCACTTGGTGGGACTTGTTCTTCCACCTAGGATTAGGTGAGAGTGTTTGTTGGCCGTCTCTATGTACTGGTCCCTATACACACGCCACGGGCTTCTAAAACCAACCTCACCCCCTTCTGCAGACAAGGACTCCGGTCACACAGTCTGTACTCGGAATCCACATCCTGTTAGGCCCAAAGCTTTTTTTTCTACCACCATTCAGGCTCAAAAGTGGACTTCTTATTTGGGGCAAGAATTTACTTACTCACGTGCTACCTTATTCTCCAAAGGATGGCTTTGAGGCAAGATTACATGTGACCTTCAACTTGCAAGCTGCAGCTTTGGGTTTATTGATACTATTTCTGAAACTCCGGGAGGTCCCATATTTGGGGATACATGCAAGTCCCTGGTGAACTTTCCACATGTCCCCAAGTGGGCTCGTTGGAGACTGGCAGTGGAGGCCACGTGACCATTTTGTTGCCCCCTTGGACAGGGGCAGGGTGCTTGGGCAAATCAGTGTGTTCTCACCCATGAAACAGGAAGGAGATGGGCTAAGTGGCCTCTCGCATTACTTCCAGCTATAAATTTTATCCTTCTATTTAGTCCCTTCTGCTCCTTCACACCTGACCTCTATTGTACACCCACCAGAAAGCAACCAGACAGGATCTTTCTCACCCAAACCAATTCTTGAGTTAGTGTATCTGAGACAGCTGATTTTTTTTTTTAACCAGTTCTTTACAATTCAATATTCAGCTTTATTCCTCCCTGAGGATGAGCATCTTTCCTTTTCAGATAAAGTATGTTTCCCTTTATGTCCCAGCTGTTAGGAAACCCAGAGTCAAACTTGAAGTTCAATCCTTGACCTTGACTTGGCATATTTGTCTTCTCCTTCGTCTTGATCCTGATTTTCTGTCTTCGTGTTATTATTTAATCCCATGCGTTTTGTATTATAAGTTCCTTGAGGGCAGGCACTGTCTTGGCCACTGCTGTATTCTCTGTGCCCAGCAAGTACAGAGTCGATACTCACTAAATATTTGTTGTCTTTGGAATGAATGTTGGTGGTCAAATCCTTTCCGGAAGGAGGAAAGGCACACATAATTCTTTTTTTTTTTTTTTAATCTTGCTCTATCAGGGAGTTGGGCTTCAAGAATTCCAATCAGTTTCTCTTTCTTTATCATCAGCTCACCCTCCATCCCAAGTCTTCTAAAGCCTTGTCTTTGTGTAAGCCACCATCTTTTCTTTTGTCCATGATCTACTTCAATTGACACTTGAAGTTGATGCGCAGTCTTCCTCTTGGGAAACTCTCTTGTTTCTGGCCAATGATTGCACTTGATGCTTTCCCTGGCTCCCTGCATATCTGGTTCCTTCCACTTTGCTGCCATTCTGCAGGTGACAGAATGCCCAGAGGGCATCCTCTCTCTTTGCCTGGGAGGCTCCCACTCCCCAGCAGCCATTGTGAGCACTGGACAGGAGAGCAGCGGGGGGCCAGGCCCAAGGTCATGTGGGCTCGCACCAGGGTCCCTCATGGCCAGCCAGGCCTTTCCCATTGGCAATACCTTTGGGGGTGGGGGAAGCACTGACTGGCCTGAAAGGCGCCCAGTCCCAAACCATCAACAGAGCTCCCAGGAGGGACAGAGAAGGGCAGCCAGCAATGGAGGCTGGGCGGGCCCTACCCAGCTACCAGCAGGGTGTCCTCAGCTCTGAGTAAGTCCTCACCTCCTCTGCTTCTGCCCTGGAGCAACGCCTCTGGAGTTGCAACCCCACTCAGCCCCTTGACTTTAGGAAAGAGAATGCCTGACCCCAGGCTGGGTGGTCCTCTGTCTTGACCGGAGCTTCTGCAGGGAGAGAGATTCTGGAGCAAACCTCAGCTGCGAGGAAGGAGGGAGTCCGGGGCGTCGGCTCTGTCCCTGCTGCTAGAGCAGCCCCACGAGACCAGCACCTTCATCCCTATTTTGTCCGTGAGAAAATCGAGGCTGCAGGAGCCTAAGGGGCTAGGAAGCGAGTGGGGGAGGCAGGTCACAGCTGGCCGATGCGTCCTTGTGTGCGGTGTGTGCTGGGGAAACACAGCATGCACTTCAACTCACACTTCAACTCATCCCTCCCCACCCCCCGCACCCCCCCACCCCCACCGACCCAGGGACACAGATGTTCCTGGTATCCCCATTCTACAGTTGGGGAAACAGGCCCTGAGAGAGCCCCTGCCTTGCCCCGGGCCCCACAGCTGACCACCCCAGGAGCGGTCACTACGGCACCAAGTGCCCGTGGCCGGGCCCGCCAGGCCCTTCCAGTGACACCACAGCACGCCCTCCAGTCAGGAAGTTCCTCCTTAGATCCGACTGCAGTCTTTCCTGACTCAGTCCAGAAAATCCAGGAACTAGAAATCCAGGGACAGTGGATTTCCAGTTCTCCTCCAGTTCAGGGGTACATTTCTCCCTGAGTCTTCCCTTCTCCAGAACCATCCTTCCCCCATCACCCAGTCTCCCGCACGCCTGGAACCACCTGGCTCTGCCTCTCCTGATCTCTCTCCAGCTTCTCTACAGCCCTTTGCAAGTGCCCTGACCCACAGAACTGCCTGAGACCAGGGAGGAGGGGTCCTGCCAGACCCTTCCAGTTAGAGGGCTCCACTCTGCAGTCCTAAGGCCGTGCCTCTCCCACAGGACATGGGGCTTGGGGCCCAAGGGGTCGTAGCCACCCAGAGCCCACATTCCCCGACCCCCAGCCTATGCTCTGGGTCCCCAAGCCCCTGGAGTTTCTTGCCCAAATGGCCATGAGCCTGCTGTTGGGCTGTGCGGACCTCCGTCTGGGTTTTCTCCTGTCAGGGCGGCCACGCTGCTGGGGTGGGTGCCCCTGGGCCCAAGCGGTAGTGAGGGGAGGCCATTTGCAGGGGCTGTGGATGGAGCCTGGAGATTCCACTGGGGTGTCCAGTGTGGGAAGGAACAGGGATGGACAGACGGCAGGCTGGGGGCTGGCTCTCCCCATGTCACTGTTCTTTTAAAAAAAAAAATTATTTATTTAAGTAATCGCTACACCCAACGTGGGGCTCAAACTCACAACCCCGAGATCAAAAGTTGTACGCTCTTCCGCTGAGCCAGCAGGCACCCCCCACCACCACCCTGATATCGCTTTTCTAGCATAAAACTCCGTGGAGAACCCAGGCTCTCGGGTGGTGAACAGGGATGAGAGAATGATGTTTTAATTTATTACTGAAGTGTGCATGTGAGGAAGTACATCGGGCACAGTGTCCAGCACCCGAGTGGAGTGGGACAAGCCCTGTTTAACAGTTCGTTAACCCGACCCGAGGGCAGGGGCAGATGTCCTATGGCCCAGGCCCCGGGCACGTGGGCAGGAAGTGGGGCTCCCCCAGGGCCAGGCCGGCACAGAACCTGGAAGAAGGCTTGCTTTCTCCAACGTCGCCGCATCTTCCGTTTCTCCCTTAGCAGGCCACCTGCCTTCTGCGTGGGCCGCCCTTCTAGCTCCTTCACCGGCTGGGGTGGCCTCGCACCTTCGCATCACTCCCTGCTAAGCTGGAACGTTGTCCCCACCCTCGGCCTCAGGAGCTTCGTTCCTGGGTGGTGGGTGGTGGGAGTCCTCGTTTTGAGGCGGCCCCATGAGAGGAGCAGGCAGTGGGGCCGCTCTGCTGCTCCCTGCTCCCTGCTCCCTGGAGGGGCCCCGGGCAGGCGGCCCTGCCCCAGCTCCCCACCCGAGCTTGGGGCCCACTCCCACCTCCTCCCGGGGCCTACTTTTCCCTGCATGGGGAAGAGCGTGGGCTTGGGCAACAGCAGTCCTGGGCCCTAGATGGTTCTAGACGGTTCTGCCTTTAGTACCTGGATAGCCCAAAACTCTCCGAGGCTCAGTTTTCTCTGTAAGACGAGGGCCACTCGATGGAGTAAAGGACAAAACACGTGTGTGACCTGGTAGAGGCTCTGGTGTCCACACATGTGGCCGCCCTTAATCTCGTTTTACTGTCTGTGTTGCTCTCTGACTGCCTCCTGTCTCCAGGCCTCTGTGCTTTGCCCTTGCCTGCCCTTGCAATGACCTCCATGAACTTGTGTGTGGTCTTCAAGGCCCCATTCGGGCATTTTCTCTGTGTAGCCTTCCCTGGGTACCGGCCCCAGCTCAGCCCCTTCTGGCAGGAGCGCTTTCAGGGACGAGACCGGGAGCCCCCTGTGGGCAGGACCGGCCCCTGGTCAGCTTTGTATCCACATCACCAAGCACAGCCGGACGAGTGGTGGGATGATCCCTGGACGGACGCTCGTCGCCTCTGTGAGGCCCTCCCTGAAAGACCTGCTGGCGCTTGTCCCATATCTTCTTGGATTCTTAGTTGGCTCTTCACGTGCATCTGTCCAGCCTTCCCAACTAGAGAGTCAGCCCTTGGAGAGCAGGATTCGCCTTATATGTCCTCATCTCCCCAGTGAGCCTTATGCATCCTGGTCCTGAATGATGCAGGAGCACAACTGGTAATTGTGTTGATGGGTTGGCTGATGAACCAGGCTCCTTCCCAAGCAACCTCACACCCAGGCTCAGCTGGTTCCCACTCTCTGGGTCGGTGTTTTCCCTCGCTGTGGGTTGCTGCAGAGTGTCCGGCTCTGAGCTTCTAAGTCTCTGTGCTGAAAGGCAGCCTAGTGTTCCAGAAAGAGGGGTCAAATCTGCTGTGGTATGAATCTCAGATGTGCTACTTAGTAGCTCTGGAACTTTGGGTAGTTTAAAAAAAAAAATCTCTGAATCTCAGTTTGTTCATCTGTAAAATGGGGTAAAAATTCTGATCTCAGGACGATTTTTGTTTTTGTTTTTTTAGAGATTTTGCTTATTTATTTGAGAGAGAGAGAGAGAGTGCACACAGGAGGAGGGGCAGAAGGAGAGGGAGAAACAGACTCCCCACTGAGCAGGGAACCCAACGCGGAGCTGGATCCCAGGACCCCAGTTATCATGACCTGAGCTGAAGCTTAACTAACTGATCCACCCAGGTGCTCCTTGAGGATGAAATGAAACAATACACAAAAACTGAGTTAAAGGTGAATACTGAATAAATCAAGGATATCCTGAAGGTCATTCCAGCGTAGCAAGGACTATAAAAATATCCCAGGCCAGGATTTGTACAACAAAAAGATCTGAATTCCTTCCAAAACAGAAAAGGCCACACTCAGGGAAAACCATACGCTTTATGTTGTTTGATCCCCACTAATGAACCTGTTTGAAGAAAGAAGTGAGGTGATGGGCACGTGGTAGAAGTCCGTGACTCAGTGGACCCAACGCAATGTGGACGCTGGCCTGACCTGGTGTCCTGGTGTGCTGTTCAGCCAAAATACTCACAAAGGCCTCCAGCTGTTGGGAAGGGAAAGATAAATCAGATGTGGAAGCTGTCCGTTTTTACTGGGGTTTTACTGGTCTGTGTAGGTTTAATAGGGCCCTAGTTAATGGCTTAGACGCTCGCCCTTTCAGTGTGTCTCTCTCTCTCAAATAATCTAAAAAAAATAATGGTTTTCCCAGTTAAGAATGCCCGGACAATATATATTTCATGTTGCTTGTTTTTTAACCATTATAAAAATGGTGTTATGCTGAATGCTGTCTTTGCTCCGTCCACCTTCTATTTCTAAATTTCAAACTATGCGGTTGGATGTTACTGGAGCTCCTTTATTTTCACAGCTGTGTAATAGCCCATCGTGCGAATGCAAGCTTGCCGACTCCAGCTCCTGCAGATGGACGAGTGTGGGGGTGCACACGGGGGACAGGAGCGCAGGGAGGTGCCTACTGCAGGATGTGCGAATGTTCCCCTTTGCAAGGTGACACCAAGCGTTTCCAAGTTAGGCTGTGCCCATTTCCACCCTCATCTTTACGTTTTCACTGATACTTGGAGTCAACGGACTTCATCTTTGGCGATCTGGCAGGTGCTAAATGGGATCTGTGGTCTTCACTGGCAGAGATGAGGCCAGTTTTAAGGTCCCAGAGCTGGGCGGAGGCAGGTGGGGACTCAGGGGCTCATGTCGACACATAAGACACGCATTTGGGAGAACATATGGCTCCTGCCTGATGTGTCTGGTGGAAATCCCCGCCTTTGGCTTCCAGTCCTTCACGCTCCTCACGTTCTCTGCCCAAGGGCCAGGGGACATCACTGGCATTTGCTGACGGGGGCAAATGGGCTGATGGAGCCTTCTCTCCTCTTCCTCACCTCTCCTCCTTTCTGCTCCTCAAAAGCACCCTCCTGGGCTGTGAAAGCCCTGCCCACTTTCCAGAAACAATGCCACTTCCCCCAGGGAGTCTCACCCGGGCAGCGCCCACCAGCCCAAGGCTACTGCCTGAGTGACAGCAGGAACACTTCCCAGGTGCCACTTCAGGGAAGACCAGAAGGTGACCCTTTCCCCTAAATCTTGATCCAAATCCTGGAGTTCTTTCCTTCTGAAAGCAAAGCCGTGAGCTCCTCAGCACACCTCAAAAACCAGATGGGGCAGCCATGTCCTGCTGGAATGTCTGTCCTCACAAGCCTGGCCTTGCCCGTCCTTCTCCCCTGTCCCCCACCCCCAGAGCGACACCCCATTTCCTCGGGCCTTTACTATAAAGATAAAACGGTCTTAGGATCCCTTGCCCGACTGGAAAACCCTTTTCCCTCACTCCTTCCTCTGACCATAACCTTCCCAGGAGTTTTCAAAGTCCAGCTTGGAGCTGTCACCTTCCCCGGCATCTTCCCAGCCTACCTGCCACCTTGCTCCCAGCTCTCCTGCACGCATCAGGGCCAGAGCAGGACTTGGTCTGTGCCTGGATGCGCTTCCTACACCAGTCCCAAATAACCCTGCTGAGTAAGGCTTCTGGGGTCAATCAAGTTGGAGAAGTGCCACCTGCTGCTTCCAGCCTCTTGGTGTTTATGGTGCTTATTAGCATATTCACATTTATTAACATATTAGCAACACCAGCCCTGCAGGGATGACCCTGGTCTTCATTTGTTTGGTCTGTGCTCCAGAAGTATTTAACTTGGTAGCCTTTTCTCCCCCAGTAACTGCCATTACCTATTTGGAAAATGTGATCTAGAAGATTCTCCTGCTCCTTTCATAGCTCAGCGTGTCCTTTGGGTCTTATGCTCAGCGGTCAGGCTGGGGTTCCTTGGACTTTTTATTTTTTATTTTATTTCATTTTAAGTTTTCTGTTTATTTATTTTAGTTATCTCTACACCCAACGTGGGGCTCAAACTCCCAACTCCATGTTCTTCTGACTGAGCCAGCCCAGTGTCCTCCTCTGACTTTTTAAAAAATCATCTTTCGTGAACTAGTTCAGTCCCGAGTACCTGTTCCAGAAGGGCTTGAATTGAATGAATCCGTGCTTTCATGAATGAATGAATGAATGAACGAATGAATGAAGCAGTCAGTCATTCGGTTGATCACCTAGCTAGATCCCCTCTCCCAGGGAGCAGTTGAAAAGGGCCTGGCCATCATATCATGGGGGTGCGTCAGACCCTCTCCACGGTGGAATGAATCGCTGTCCCGCATTAGGCACCAGTGATTTTCTTCTTAGGCATCTGTCTCACAGAGACGCCTCTCCGTATTCCCATAAGTGGGTCCCTGGTTGCTGAATGAAGTCTCTCCTCTGATTCCTTCCAGAGGGATCTGAGAACACTATGGCCCTTCATTCTCCCTAACCTAGTGGCGGTGAGGATCACAGTACCTTCCTTACAAGGTTGCTGGGGCCTACATGAGTTAAGAATACGAGGGACACACATGAGACGTGCCGGCATGGAGAACGGGTTGGCCACTGCTGGCCCTCGTAGCCACTGTGACCACCACTCCTTGTACCAGGGACGGTCATGAGAGCTTTACCTACATTGTCTCAACGACTCGGCTCTGCAGTCTCTTTGAAGAAGCGGACAGTTACAGTTTTCTAGTCAGGAAGAGGGGTCCTCCCAAACGGACCCGGAGACTGGGCTGCTCCTCTCCCTCCTCACCTACGGTGACCCCACTGAGCACCTGACCAGCTCGTTTATCCTCTGTCCTTCCCCCAAAGATGGGAATCCATGGCCCCGCATGGGGGGATGCTAAGTGCACGGTGTACATAAGACAGAGTATAAGTGGATGAGAACGAGTTCTTGGAGAGGCCTGGGGGTTGCCTTCCCCTTCGTGGTAGACCCAGGAACACAAAGCTCTTGAGGCAGGACTTTGAGGATGCACAGGAGAAAAATCACCTGTGACTCAGCAAGTCTCCAGACCTGGCAGAGAAATCCTGGAAGGCGGCTTGGTATCGCCACTCATGGCGCTGTGCCCGGGGCCCTGTGTGTGCCCAGGAAATGTTTGCAGGCGGGACATCTGTGCTCGCTTTTATCCGGAAGGTTGTCCAGGTGAAAGACAGATGATTATAAGAGGGCATCAGGCTTGGGGAGCCATTCCGGACTTCCGAGGGGAACATGCTGGAATCCCTTTCCCCATGCGCCAGCTGGCCTTCTCAGACCCTGTAGGCTGACTCCATCCTTCTCCACTTATGAGGAGGACCCCAGGAGTCATGGGATTGACTGTCCTCTTTTCTCCGTAGTAGCCAGGGCTTTATTTAAGCTCCATTCCTGGTCTGGCCGTAAAACAGAAGTGAGGTGCAGGGGTCTTGGGAGAAGGGCTAATCCGGTGACGTGACTGTAGGAGGTTTAAGAGGCACATGCCACAGGCTGTTTATCTTGGAGCAGAGAAGGTTGGGGGGCTGCATTCCAGGCAGGGGAGCAGTTACTCCTTCAGCACCTGAGGAGGCCACAGGAGCCAAAATGGCGTCTCGAGGGATGGGGAATGAGGTAAATAGAGGAGATTTCCCATCAAATGTTGTGAGGCAAACGCACCCATGAGTGGGAGCAGCTGGCGAGGCTGGCAGAGAGACTGAGAGAAGTGGGGCTGCGAACCTTCTAGTCTGGAAAGACAAGGGAATTCCCAGGAATCTATGGATTAATTGGTCTATCAAAAGCTTGACTAGTGTGAGAATCAGGTAAGGTGTTAAACTTGGATTTTTCTCTTCTCCATGGTGGTACAGTTGTTCTGTGAACAGAGGAGAACCAGAATTCTGTGAAGATGTGGAAGAATCCCTTAGCACGGTCGGCTGAGTTCTTTGGCTCCTCAGCCTCGTGGGATCCCAACGGAACTCCCAAACTGGGGCTGCAGAGCCAGATGATTCGAACACTGGGTCCTCCTGCCTCTACCAAGCCGTCGCTTTGTGCCAGATGCCACCCCCCCCCCACAACATTCCTTCCAGCTCTGACTGGCTTCTTTTCAGGGGGAAGAGGCCTGGTCCCCACTTCACTGTCTATAGGATCTAAACTCATCAGCTGGGACCTCAGGCCCCTCCTCCTTCCCTCTTGGCTCCTTGGGTTTTGGTGTTTTTGAGTCACACCAATGCCCCAGAAGTGCCCTCCCTCTTCCTTCCCTCTCAGGGCATAAAAACCCACCTCAGAGCACACCCCTCTGAAGCCCTGTGGATCATCTGTCCCCCTATCCCTCCCCACGTCCTCTCCTTCACTTGGTGCCCGGATCTCCACCAGAATGATTTGTAAGCTGGCTGGTCTCCTGCTCGCATCCTCTGTTCCGGTGCATGTGAGCTACTCACTAGAACATGTCCTCCTCCAGGTTAGGGGCCGTGACGGTGTCCTGTGCCCAGCTGAGTGCAGAGCACACAGTGGGTGCCAAATAAATGCATTCTGCTTGAATGAACTGGTTGTCCCCAGAGGGTGGGGTCTAGACAAGAGCAGCAGAATAGCGATAGCAGAGCATTTGGCCAACCCCCCCTTCACTTGCGGGTCCTCTGTCTGGGGCTCCACTTCCTTATTTGTCGAGTGGAGACAATGTGTTTCTCTCAGGACTCTTGAGAGAATTAACCAAGATGCTATGTGGGGAAAAGGTTTTGCAAACTGGAAGGTGCTGGAACATGTGTCCTCTACCCTGAGCCCTCTTGGATGCCTCCTGGGAGAGGTCCCCAATTCACACATCCCGTCTCACACGCACATCCCTCCAGCCCCCAGAGAGAGGTCTCCTCCTCACGGCAGGGGGATGCTTTGAGTGTGAGTCTAGCCCTTTCTGGGATACAGACAGGTAGTCCTCGAGTATGGAAGGTCCATGACAACATTCAAGACTCAAGAGTTCCCTTCCCCCCTTTCAGCTCCCTACAGACTCTGGGCCAAGAGATGTCTCCCCTCACTGCTCTCTTAGGCATGTTGGGAGGCACCATTTCCTGCGGTGCGACCCCAGACAAGCGTGCTCAGCCCCTCTGAACCCATGTTGTCACCCGCTGAAGGGGGACAATTATAACCTCAGAGGGTTCTTTGGCAACTGAAAGGGTATATTCTCCGTAGCATGTTTTCCATGGCTCCTGGCACTAGATTCGTCACCATCTCCACTCTGAGCGCCCCGGTAAATGGGTTTCCTCACTACCTCGCTTACAGAATTCAGTAAATTATTTCCTCATGACCTCATTAGGCACTTTCTACCCCAGTAAATACACCCTGCATTCTCTCCACCATTGGGTACACACCAGGAGAAGGCATTCCTCTTTATTTCACTTCTGAGGGTCTCCATGAACTCAGTTTCCAGGGGCTTCACGGCCTGGTCCTCCTGTCTGTGGTGCTTTGGGCCTTCTCGGGCTGGGGTCATTCCCACGGGAACCTTAACTGGACCCAACATGATTTGACATTTTCCCCTCAGGCTGAAGGCACATTACACACACACACACACACACACACACACACACACACACACACACACACACATCCTATTTGTAGAGCCTTTTTTTTTTTTTACGTGTTTGGTATTTGTGTGTATAAGTGTGTGAGTGTGGTGTGTGATTTTGTCTTTTCTGCCTTACGCGTGTTTCTGCCTGGAAGAAAGTCCTACTTTTGTCACCAGTGTGACTAGAACATGGGACTGAGAATACCAAAATTTCCTGTGGCGCCGGCACTTCTGTGGGGATGGGCCTGGTCCTGTGGGATGGCAGGACGTAGGCCTCGAGCAGAGGTGACGCAGCAGGAGGTGAGGATAGATTCAGAGGTGAGTGAGACCTCTACCCATAGACTTGTGGAGAAAAAGCATTTCCGGGGAGAGATGCGTGTGGAACTTAAAGTGCTAGATTAAAAAAAATATATATATATATAGGGGTGCCTGGGTGGCTTAGTTGTTAAGCGTCTGCCTTTGGCTCAGGTCATGATCCCGGGCTGGGATCGAGTCCCGCATCGGGCTCCCTGTTCGACGGGAAGCCTGCTTCTCCCCCTCCCACTCCCCCTGCTTGTGTTCCCTCTCTCGCTGTATCTCTCTGTGTCCAATAAATAAATAAAATCTTAAAATATATATATATATGAATATACGACTGTGGGCATGAACCAAGATAGGCGTGGACTCCTGCTGGGAGATGGCCTTGGGACCTTGAACCCCAAGAGCGTTTGTTGGTGCCCTGCGCCGGTGCAGAGAAGGTTTTGTTCGCTCACACCATTCATACCACGGCAAGGCTGAGAAAAGTAAGTGCAGAATCAGGAAGAAGGGAAAATAAGAGCCAGAAAAACCAGAGGACTGGGGGACAGAAAGCTTGGAAGGGGGTCACCAGATCAAGCATTAGGTTGTAGGGGGACGTGATTTCTCTTGAAACAGAGCCCTCATCTTGTCTTTTCGCAGCGTAGGTTAGCGTGTGTCTTGTAAGGCAGAGAAAATCCGAGTGTGGTGGCTGGCCGGCCAGTGTTTAGACCCGTGTGTGTGTGTGTGTGTGTGTGTGTGTGTGTGTGTGTGTGTGTGTGTGTGTGTGAGTGTGTGAATGGAGGGGCACGCCCACACACTTTTGACTGATGTGCTGCTGCTGGGTCAAAAATGGTTTGTCTCCCTCGCTGTGAAGAGCAGATTTGTTGAGAGCCCGGGAGAGGGAGACTGAGGGAGGGCTCGTCTCACCAGAGGAAGGTAGACAACAGCAGTGCCTGGAAAGCATGGATTAATTCTGGGAGCCACCGAGGTGGGGCCCCTGAGGATGGAGAGCAGGGAGTGAGGGGGGCGCCCCCTCCCACCACCACCCTGGGCGGGTTCTGAGCCTCTCCGTGACCTCCGAAGGTCTGCACCCTGCCTCTGCCCCTTAGCATGGAAGAGCACAGAGAAGAGGGCGCACCGGGCCCTGTTCGGTCTGTTTCTCTGGGGTGGGGGTCAGGCGTCAGCAGCCGTCAGCTCCCCGGGGGCCCTCTGACAGGCAGCCAGGGCTGAGAAGCAGTGATCCACCCCTCGGAGAGCTGGCACATTTCACGAGGCCCTGCAGAGGTCTGCTGTGGCCCCGGAACACAGCTCTTCACTGGTGCTGAGCAGATGCTTGCAAAACCCAGGCCGGCGCCTGTGGCCATGAGTCCTTGGAGCAGAAAGCACAGGGGGAGTGACGGAAGGACCCGGCAGAGGAACTGGCGGCAGCACTCAGGACCGGTGAATTTTGGGGGCCGCGGAGGAAGATGTCAAGGCTCGCTCTGGCTGCTTCGCCTGCAGATGGGGAATGGGACGAGAGGGAGGGGCAGCCACCGCTTTGAACTTGCGCGGAGCCTCCGTAAACGGAGTGGGGAAGTCCAGGTGCCGCGCAGGGCAGTTTTACCCTCGCGCCCTTGGCGGCCACGGGGAGACCCTGGGGGGACCCGGGGCGAGGACGCGTTCCTGGGAATGCGCCGGAAATACCCACTTTGAACGCCAGGGAGTGAGTGGCGCCCCCCACCCCAGAGCCCAGTGGCTGCACCGGCCTCACCCCGACGACACCCCGCCGGGCCCTGCGCATCTGGGGGGCTCAGCCTGCCTGGTCCAGACTTTCGGGTTCAAGCCTTGTGCGGTTGGGGCCAGAAGTCCCGAGTTGGTGAGAGTTCTTACTGTCGTTGTTCCTTCGAAGTTGTATTATGAAAACTGTGAATCCGAAAAACAGAAAAAACAGTACAAGGAGCCCACATACGCACACCTAATTCAGCAGTTTCACATTTTGCCCTGGTCGCCCTCCCCCCACCCCCGAAACTCCCTCCGCCCCCAGTGTCGCTGGGTTTGTTTTTCCTGCACCATTTCCAAGTAAGGAGAGTCAGCGTGACTCTTTTGCACCCTTGTATTTCCAAAATAAAAGGATGACCCCTATGACCATATACCATTATCCCACTTAACAAAATTAATCACGGTTCCTAATGATTCATATTTCCCCAGTTAGCCTCACAATGGCTTCCCGGCTAGGATTTTCAAGATACGCTCCAATTATTTGATTGTTAAGTCTCTTAAGTTTATTTTAATCTCAAGCACCCCCCCTCCCCCCACAACTTTTTTAAAATGACGGGAGCTTCGGGGAAGTTTAGTCCCTTAGCTCTGCGTACTGGCCCGCATTCTTAATTTGTCTGGTTGCTTCCCCATCGTGTCATTTGGTCGGTTCGTCTATCCTTCGTGCTTCCTGACAGCTGGCAGTTACTTCTCAAAGCCCGGGGAGACTGAGGCTAAACATCTTTGACCAGAGAACTTCCTACGGGAGGCCAGCTACTGCACGTTGCCTCATTTCATACCATGCTCTTGTCACACTCTGGGGGAGGTTTTTAACGATCCAGTTTTCTGGACTCCTCCCCAGGAGGTCTGATTCAGCAGAGCTGGCTGTGGATCCCAGGTGTCTGTAGTTTTCAAAACCACCCCCAGTGATCTGAGCGCCACAGACACAGCCTGTAGCCCTGACTAGCAGCCACCAGCTGATAAATGCTTGTCCCGAGTCTTCTGAAAGGTGCTGTTGGGGAGTGTAGGTGGGATGATCGAGGAACGTGAGGTCCCCGAGACCCCAGCCCCCCCCCCAGTGTGTGAGCCGTGCTGTGTGGGGGTGAGGCAGGGTGGGCGGGCGTCTGGGCGCCCAGCACAGGGCTTGGCCTGGCATACATGTTTGTTGAGTGGATACACACCAAGCCCATGGCTTGCAGAGTAGCCCAGGCGAGCTGCTGTGAGGAGGAATTCCCTGCCAAGTGTCTCTCTCTTGGTCCCTCCTGGGCTTCTTCCTAGGAGTCAAACAAAGTGTTTCTGAGTAGAAGAGCCAGCACCTGCCTAATAAATCCCAGAGAGACATGAGGGCCAACCCCTGCCCTCAGCTGGGCCTGTCGGTGGACTGTGGGACCTGAGGGGTGAGGAGACTGTCTGGGCTAGTCAGGTGGGGTGCTCTGTGTGCGGGGGGGGGGGGGGCCAGACACTCTGCCCATCATATAAAAATGACTGAAGTAATTCATCCTCTTAAAAAAATCTCGGTTTTAGCAGAGAAACGGAGTCAACAGACAATTCAGTGGGATGTGTCGAAGGCTTCCTTTGGGTATGTGCAAGAACTGGAAACTATCCAGAGGGAGCAGTTCAAACTGGACCATTAGGAGGGGGGGTTTAAAATCAAACCCTGATGGATGAATACGAGGCCCAAGTGAACAAGAGGGCTAGGCAGGCTCGGTCTTGTCTCTTACTGGAACTGGCCTAAAGGGTAAAGGAGTGTGCGAACCCAGAAAAATCTTGACCTGGGGAACCATCAGACGCGGCTTCTCTGTACAAGCAACCTAACCGTGTAGGGCCCTCATTTCCCCATCTGGAAAATGGGAGACTGACCTCTGCCTTAGGTAACTCAGGGGCTAGAGGAGCAGAGAAGGGAAGTGTCACCAGCTGAAGGAGCTAATGATGCAAACATGCTTTAGGAAAAGTTTAAATCAGAATTCTGGTTGGTGGAAGGGGAGGTGGAAGGAACAAATGGCCAAGATCCGGGAGTCACAGGTGTCCAAGCTGAGCTCACCTGCAAGGCCCAGCTCAAATGTGACCCCTTTGAAGACGGACTCCTGGCTTTCAGCCCCTCAGGTTCCCTCAGGTTCCCACCCCTGTGGTTTCCACGCTCACGCTGTGCCATTCCCGTGGTCACCTGCGGGGATGTCTGTCCTGCTCCAGGGTGGGGGCCTCTGAGGAAGGTAGAGGCTATGTCTTATGCACACCAGGCACATGATGCACGTGTACTGAATGAAGTCCCCGCCCTTGGACCCGGGGTTTCGAGAAGGAACCACACAGCGTAAGGGAGACAGAGATCTGGCTGGGGTCACAGGGCCTGGGCTGACCCCTGTGTGGCCTCCAAGCAGTGGAGGAACCCTGGACAAATCACCCTGCCTCTCTGGGCCTTAGTTCCCCCTGAGGGAGTGGACTAAAGAATTAGCCCAAGACCCCACCCAACTTTGACGTTCTATGGCCTGGTACCGAGAGAGAATAACGAACATGGGCGGCTGTTTACATAACGCTTCGGAAACCTTCCTTGGGCATCTTGTGCCCCTCCCTGCCTCCTCCGACTAGCCAGAGACCAGCAGGAGAACCTCCTCAGGCAGACACTTTTATTCAGCAGGACTTTATCACGTGCCTGCCTTGTACCAGGGACCAGCACCCCCAGAGACACCTGGTCCCACCATGGTTTCTAGAATGCTTTGCATCTCTCAGGTGGGAAAGACAGGACCCACTGAGGGAACTTTCAGAGGGTCTCCCAACACTGGTAGGCAGGACTGTTGTGACCCTAGGCTGGTCATTTAATGTCTTTGGGCCTCCGTCGCCTCATCGGTAGAGAGCGTGGCAATCCCTTGCGTGTCTGAGAGCAGAGGCTGGGCTGCAGCTTCCAACTGTGAAGGCGCAGGACTCCACTGGGCTCAGCCGTGAGCCCTGAACTGCTCAGCAAAGACAGTGGACCCGGGAGCAGTCTCCCCTCTGCGGTCCCCTGTGAGCATTCGTCTGCCTGTGGTCTTGGTGCCCCTCGGGAGACGCTCAGGGAGTCTGAGGGGCGAGGCCCTGGGCCTGGACCACCCTTTCACTTCTCTCTGGACACCCACCTGGGCTTCCGTGCCCCAGTACCCGCCTGGGCCACTACCTGCCTGAAGGAGGGTCCCCTCAGCTCACTGTGTCCTCTCGGGGTGCTAAGGGAGGACACAGCCCCGAGGAGACCCAGGCCGGAGCTGCGGACTGGTCAGAGCCGCACCAGCTCCCTCCCTCCATTCTCCTCACCTTCTCCGCCACCCCCCAACTTCTGCCAGGCGCTTCCCCACTCATCTTCCCACTTCTCACCTTCCTTTCCTCCTCCCCATGTCTGACCACCCTGCTCTGGGCCCTGCCTCCCAGTTCGGCTGAAGGGGACGGTTCCTCTCTCCCACCCTCCTCCCCTTCTCCACTCCCATCGACTCCACTTTCCTATGAAATTGAGGGGAAATAAATAAATAAATAAAACCCTCATGCTCACAACACAACAAAAAACAGGTTTAAACATTTTACAGGTTTCAACATTTTTCAGGCCGCCTTGTCACATCTTATCAGATCAGCGGGGAGCCGCAGGCCAGGCGCTCGGGGAGCTGCTTTGGAGAACAGAAGCTGTAACATTCCAGCTGAGGCTGGCCCGCCTCCCCCTCCCTCCCTCCCTCTTCTCCCCGGAGAAACATCCCGCAGGGCTCTGCCGAGGTGGCGGATGGATGGAGCTCGGGGCCAGCACCTCCGCCTCCTCCCTCTGACTGGGACTCAGTCTTTGATCCCTTGGCTTGGAGCGCCCACCACCCGTCCCTTCCCCTCTTCCCATGCTTGTCCAGAGCTGTGGCCCCTCTGGGCTCTCAGGTAGTCTCAGCGTGTGTGCTTGGAAGGCCCCACTTGGCCCTGCAAGGGGACCGCTAGAAGGCGGCAGGCAGAGGGCAGGGGTCAAAGCCACTCACTGAACGTGGAAGTGACCACTTGGCCAGTAGGGCCAGCGAGTTCTGTTGGAGAATTTAGGGAGAGAGAGGAAGGTAGGAAGACCCTTCTTGGGCTCTCATGGTGAGTCCTCAGGGCTGCCCAATGGGAGGGGATGGTTCTTTACTTTGGCTTCGTGTTTGGGGGATGTGTGGGTTTCCTGTCCATGGTGGTGTAGACAGTTGGCCTGGAACACCTCCTTTCCCTCACATTCACCCCCAGTCTCCCATCTTCCTGTTCCCACCACACTCACGGTGGCATTGGGCACATGCTACAGGGTAATAGTTCTAGAAAAGGCTGACCAAAGTCCAAAGGCCCAGATTTCAGCCAAGCCAACCTGAGGAAGAGGCCCGGGAGCTGTGTCCCAGGGTGAGAGGGAAGCGCTACCTTTGTGGCGCCCAGGTAGGAGAAGGGTCAGGTCAGGCTGGGAGGTGCCACTCACGTGCACAGAGAGGGGCCCCGTTGGAGGATGAGGGTATGGTTGATGGTTTAGTGCATGTTCAGAACTCTCACCCGGGGAGGAGGGTGGGGACAAGAGTAGAAGAGGGAAAGACCAGAGCGAAGGAAGGGTGTGGTGACTCACTCTGTCCAAGTATGTTGGCCGCGCCTCCGTGGGGACCTCATCAGAAATACCGGGAAATAGAAGCCAGACGTGGGCGCTCGCTGCCAGTGTTGGCTGAGTGAGGCCCAAGAGACCTGACTCCCGCAGGGTTTTGGGAGAGCCCTCCCCATTTCCTGGCCTGAAGTGTGAGGTCCGTCTGATAGGATGTCCCCACCCCCATGCTGATGCCCTCCCTCCCAGGAGTGTCCCACATTCCTGGGGCTCCTCCCTCGGCACATGGCGTCCCGGGCCCACACCATGACGCTCCCTGGTTGTCTCACCCTCTACCACGTACCCACCAGGGAGGGACAAGGTCTCCAGTGTCATTCAACTGGGAGCTCTGGCACAGATTCCCAAATCTGAATCTCCAGGCCCTGTGTTCTCCCGGCGCTGCCTGAACATGGGTGCCCGGAGGTCTCCTCGGCCCCTCAAACTATCTTTGTCTTTGTTCCCAAACCTGCTTCATCCCTTAAGTTCCCTTTCTCTGTTGACATCACATCCATCTTCCAGATCATCCTGGCTGAGAACTTTGGTCATGCTCTCCTCCTTCCTCCTGTGTCCCTGTGACACGTCCCTACGCACCGCTTCCTCTCTGCTCCTAAGGCCTCTGTCCCGAGACCCGCTGCCTCTGGCCCCACTAGCCTACACGGTGGGGCCCTGCCCCAGCAGTACAGGAGGTTCACCCCAGACCCACGAAACGTGCCCCCCCCCAGGGGTTGTAACATGTAGCCAAGCCCTACACTCTCCTTAGCATCAACCATCACACCGGCCTCCCTTTCCCAGCCGTGGGTCACTAGTGCCCACCCCCCGGGGCCCATTTTGCAGTTAGATATTGTCTAATGGGGCGCCTGGGTGGCTCAGTGGGTTAAAGCCGCTGCCTTCGGCTCAGGTCATGATCCCAGGGTCCTGGGATCGAGGCCCACATTGGGCTCTCTGCTCAGCAGGGAGCCTGCTTCCTCCTCTCTCCTCTCTCTCTGCCTGCCTCTCTGCCTACTTGTAATCTCTCTCTCTGTGTCAAATGAATAAATAAAATCTTAAAAAAAAAGATATTGTCTAATGGATTAATATTTCCAAAGCCCAGTTCAAGGAGCCTCCAATGGCTGCCCAGGTTGCCTGGATAAAGCTCGGCACTCAGGGCCTCTTTCCCCTCCTTGCTCCTTTGTACAGCTTCTGGGCTCCAGCCGGGGTGGAACGGCTGTGGTTCCCTTTCCCACCTCATGTCTGGGGCTTCCCCGCCACCCCAGTGACCCCCGAGGAGCCCCAGCCATGTCTTCGTGATCACCACTGGCTGGGACCCTCTCGCCTCCGCCCTCCTGGATGTCTCAGCCCCGACGGCGTGCACTCTCTGGCGTGGGGGTAACTTGCGCTGTCGGTTACAAAGGCCTTGGGTCAGCCTGTCACTTGTTCACGGCACCCCCGGCACCCAGACTTAGTAGGTGCTGGAAAAATGTGGCTCCGTCATTGACAGATGCGTCCTGGTCTGGGCACTCCATGGGTGTGGATTAAGGCCCCTCCAGGTCCCCAGCACCTGGCACTCTGCCTGATTCCAAGTCATCACTCCAGTGAGTGTTGAGTGAGTCGGCGGGGAATAACTCTGTTTACCAAAGTTAGACCTGAACCTGCTTTTCCCAGGGCGGGTGCCTCCGTCCACTCCGCGTGCTCATTGTCCTCCCGGGGCCCCTCCGCCGCCTGGCTGGCTGGCACTAAGTCAAGATGGGGGGTCCTGCAGGAGGCCTGGGTCTCCCTGGACGCAGAAGCTCTTCGAGTTGTTTCTTTATTGATTTCTCTCTGGTCTTGGGGTCCCAGCTCAGCGCATGGACCCTCTCTACCCTCCCCACGCCCTTCCCTTCCTGTAGATAAGCGAGGGCGCTCCCTAGGCTGCGGGAGACACACGAAAACCAGATGGCCCTTCTCTGATGAAGGGGGCCCGCTGCGGTGTCTCTGGGCCTGCTCTGTGGATGGAGGGAGCACAGGGCCCCTCTGGCCTGAGAAGCGACTCCCAAGTCTTGGCCTGCACCCAGCCGGCCGTGGAATTGAATCCATGCCCGGCACCCACGGGGCCCCCACGAGCTCCAGGAGGCTTGGCGGCTGGGCCCAGAGAGCTGTAGCTTGTGCACCTTGAGTTAGGTCATCTTGCTCTGTCACGAGCTCCCGGCCCCAGGCACCAGGGTGAGTGGAGCGTGCTGACCGGGACCGCCCACGTCGGGAGCAGGGATGGCCTTGACATTCTGGGTTATAGCTCATGTCCTTCCAGGAGTTAGGTGGGTCGGGGCCCACCAGGCCTGCCCCTGGCCTCCCCCGGTCCCTACGTGCCCCTGAACTTGTCAGGCTCCCCTCACGCCAGCCCTGAACGGGAAGGTAGTAGCTTTATGTTCCCAGATCAACACTTGGCTCTCAGACTTCCTGTCCATTTTCAAGACTTTCCTTCTCCTTCTGGAAGTTTTCATCTTGTCCCGGACCAGGGTGTTGGGGATGGGGGGGGGGGCACCGGACCCAGGAGCAGGGAGGGCACCTGCCCAGGAGCCAGTAGGTGGAGCACCAAGCCCTGGGTTATTGAAGGGCTTCCAGAAACATGGTGGTCACTCTGGAGGAGAGAGAGGCACAGATGACTGCAGAGGGAGTGGTTCCCGTCCCCTTCCCTCCCTCTCAGCACCCATGAGAGAGCTGACAGAGACACGGAGGCTTGTCTTGGGGAAAGGTGAGGACCTTCCTGACTCCAAGAAAGGAGTCTCCTTTCCCGATGAGTGGAGGCTTGGCCATGGAGCTCGGCCGAGATCGGAAGGATGAGAAGGGGAGACTTTCCTTGGGCTGTGTCCCCACTCATCTTCCATATTGACTGTGTGACTTGGGACCCTCTCCGGCCTCCGTCTTCCCAACTAGAGAAGGAAGCGATTAGACTAGACCCGTGGTTCTCGGGTTTCATCCTGCAGAGGGGCGGTGGGTGGGGGCAGACACTGTATCCCTAAGCACCAACTTCCCTCCTGCTCCCCTGGTAACCTCTACTCTACTTTCTGTTACGAGGAAATTGCCTCTTCCAGGGAACCTCGCAATATCTGTCCTTTTCTGCCTGGCCTTTGTCACTCAGCATCACGTTGTCCAGGTTCATCCGTGTTGTAGCAGGTGTCTGAACGTCATCCCTCTTTGGGGCTGGGTAATATTCCACTGAGTGGATAGGCCACGTTCTTTTGTGCATTCATTGGATGGACACTTGGGGTATCCACCTGTTCGCTCTGACACTGGCCATGACCTAGATGGACGTGCATCTATTTGCATGCCTGCTTTCACTTCTCTCGGGCACCCGAGCGTTTCTGGATCCTGCGGTGATTCTTGTGTGGCTTTAAAAGGGGGATGGGCCCCTCTTCTTATCGGTTTTATGTATTGGGCAGTGGGGGAAGGTTGTGTATGATTCCAAATACAGAACACCCCGAACCAGATGCCTCCCAGGGCTTCCCCGTCTCTAAAACCCTACTATGTGGGGGAGATGGCAGAATCTCGGGGTCGACAGTGCCAGTGTCCCTGGCCAGGACACCCTGCACAGGACACTCGTTAGTGTCTGGCCGTGTGATAGATGTGGAAGTCAAGTCAGCATCTAGGCTGACCTGCATCCCGTGGTGGGAAGTTTTATCTGTGCCCCAGCTTGCCGTGCGGCCCTCCTTGGTCCTCCGGAGACAGAGACAGAGGTGTTGTTGGGGCGGGGAGGCGAGGACCTGGGTGGCAGCAGGAGTCTTGCAAGGCTGTCACATGTTGGAGTCCGGCCTCCTGGGACAGGGAATTTCACTCTGAGAGGTCAACACCGAGGGCTCCACCAGCAGCCTGCTGCACCCTGCCCGGCTGCCCGCGTCTGTCCTCAGCCCAGCTGGGCAGTGGGTGGTTGGGCTGGAGGGTGAGCTGTCCTCCAGGGAGGGTGGCAGGGCCCGCGGGCATGGCCAGGCCAGGAGCTGGCTATGAATAGCCCCTGGCCAGCTGGGCAGGCCTGGCGGTGCCCTCCACCCTCCCCCTCACCAGCTGCCGGTGCCAGGTGGGGTCCTGCTTCCCTTGGGAGCCTCGCTGTTGTCTGAGGTCCTAACCGTAGGGACTTCCTCAGCGGAACCGAGGAGTCTTGTCCTGTGTGGAGGCGAGAGCTCCGGATGCCTGCATTCCTGTGGAGTGAGGCGAAGGAGCCGCGAGACAGGGGCATCGGGCTGGCCTTTTGCGAAAGGAGTGGTTCCTTCCTTCCTACCTGTCACGAGCCTGGCCTTTCGGTAGACCAAGTGTGCCCATGCGTGTGTGTGTGTGTGCGTCCCGCACTTGGTGATAGGAAGGTCTGAATAGGGTGCAGGAAAGAAACAGAGGCAGAAGACGTTACTTCTGTCTGGGAGCCAATGAAAGTCTTTAGAAAGGAGGTGACCCAGGAGCCCTGTCCTTTTTCTTTTTTTTAAAGATTTTTTCTTTTAATTTGTTTGAGAGAGAGAGAGAGAACGAGCAGAGGGAGAGGTGGAGGGAAGGGCAGAGAGAGAAAGAGGGAGAAGCAGGGTCCCCGTTGGTCAGGGAACCAGATGTGGGGCTCGATCCCAAGACCCTGAGATGATGACCTGAGTCAAAGGCAAATGCCTAACCATCTGAGCCACCCAGGAGCCCTCCAGGAGTCCTGTCCTGAGGACGGGTAAGATGTGTGCCGGGGACTGGCCGCGAACAGGCACTCTGGGCGGAGGGGGCTCAGTGTGTGCAGAGGCATGGAGGGGTGAGAGGCGGCGGGTGGGCGGAGCACCCGAAGCCAGCGCGGCACTCGGGGAGGAAAAATGAAGGAGAACGAGGCCCATTGTGCGACTTCCCCCCGGGGAGCATGCACATCACAATGGGGGACAAGGCGCGGTGGGTGACATTGTTGCATTTGTGGCGGTGGAGTTTCAGACCTGAGCACTGTGCGGGGAGCAGGCTCAGGGTCAGGGGTGCCAGGCCATGTGTGGGGGAGGGCAGCTGTCCTGCAGAAATCAGTCCCATGGCCAAGTCCTCGTCAGCCCCTTCCCCGGGGGGCCTTGCTCCTGACCAGCAGGTTGTCCAGATCTGAGCTGAAACCTCGAAGGGAGCATCCTGGGAATGCCCCCGCGCCCTGGCCCTTTGGGTTTCCTCTAACACTGAGCCAGGCCACAAATGTCCGCGTCCAGCCACCCCAGTTAGGACTGAGCTGCTGGGGAAGGGGCCACCTTGGCATCCTTCCCAGTAACGGATGGGAAGGGGCTCTGGAAATTCTGGTGTGTTCTATCAAGTGAGGAATGGGAGGGCAGGAGGCAGGAGGTTGCTGACAAGCCAGGGGACAAAGTGTTGGGGACAGCCCCTAAGCACAGGGCTGGCTGCCTCTGTGCTCGGCGCTTTTTCTTATTCCTTCCCCGTATTACGTCTCTTTTACAGGTGAGGAAACTGAGGCAGGGGAAGGTGGAGTGAATTGGTTGAGATCAGTAGTTAGGAAACAGCAGAGTTGGGTCTGTGCCGGGCAGCCTGGCTCCGGGCTGCACGCTGGGTTGGCCCCCAGGCAGCAGGGAGGAGCCCGGGTTTGGTGCGAGGGGAAAGAACTCATCATCTCTGGGGCGCCTGGGAAGCTCAGTTGGTGAAGCATCTACCTTCGGCTCAGGCATGATCTTGGGGTCCTGGGATCGGGCCCTGTGTTGTGCTCCCTGCTCAGTGGGGAGTCTGTTTCTCCCTCCGCTCCCGTTCCTGCTCTCCTTCTCTCAAATAAATAAATAAATAACGTTTAAAAGGAAAAAAAAAACAACAACAAAAAACAAGAAGTCATCTCTGAGGCCCAGAGTTGTTTTCAGAGGGTGTCCTACTCGGAGTCAGACAAACCCAGGGTTCAATTCTGGCTCAGCTACTGCCCTGTGTAAGATGCCTAGCTTCTCTGTGCCTCAGTTTCCCCCTCTGTAAAATGGGGGCAGCAATGCCCCCATGGGAGCTGTTGTGAAGATCTAATGAGATAGTAGATGTGACGTGTGAAGGAAACGGTTGCTGTTATGATTGCTGCCATTGCATGTGACCTTGGAAGGCAAGAGGGAATCGTCCAGTAGGAAGGACTTCGTGTCCTTCAGAGGAGGGGCAAGGAACGAGGTGTCTCCCTGCTGGGAGAAGTTTGGGGAGCAACTCTGGCCTTTGTGGCCAGCCAGTGCCCAGAGCTCGGGGGTTCTGCTGGGCGGGGGAGGCCCATCTGGACCCTGGGGGAGGGGGCTCGTGAAACTGGGAGGGGGAGCCCCTTTGAAGGGCTGGGACGAGAAGTGGCCTCACCAGGTGGAAATGAAGAGCCAGTGGGGCGTTCCCACTCCTCGGTCTCCCTCCTCTGCAGTGACCAGCTGTGGGGGAGCTGCCCCTCTCCGTGAGCCTCTGGCTTTTTCATCTGTATAAACGGGCTTCATGCTGTCTTAGGGTTCCTCTCGTAGGTTCTGATTCTAGTCCAGGACTCGGCTTAGCTTGAGGGACCCCGGGCCTGCCAATGGGCCAGGAGAGAGCTAGGAAGGAGGAAAGTGATGGAGGGGACCCATCTCTGGGCAAAGGGAGGCTGGAGCCTTGGGGCACTCGGGGCCTTGGCTGGTGAGCAGACCGGTAATGGGGGGTGACATGGGACAGGACCCCTGGTGCCGGAAGTGACTGTGGGACAGACCAGCCCAGATGAGAGTGTGTTGTGGGGGCCAGAGGCCAAGCTGATGACAAGCATGGGTACCACAGGGGCAGTCCACAACTCCAGACCGGGGCGTGGACTGAGGTGCCTGTGATGGGGACACAGGGGAGACCGGCTCTGGCCAAAGGGCACAGACACTGAGGCTGGGAAATGGGTGTCCGAGGAGGGAGTGGGGCCAGCCTGGGCTTCTTCCCAGGGAAGCCTCGCCCCCCAGGCCACCGCCCACTCTGCGCTGTGCTGTCTCTCCACCCCAAGCCCTGGGCCCAGTGTCCGGGACAGGGTGGAGGCGGGGGGCGGGGTGGGGGAGGGTGTGTGTGTGTGTGTGTGTGTATGACTACAGAGCTGCTGGGACAGCTGGGGGGGGCGGGGCTGGAGGTGCGGGCTAAGTGCACACGGGGAGAGGGCGCCCGGGTGGCTCAGTCGGCTGAGTGTCTGCCTTCGGCTCAGGTCATGATCTCGGGGTCTTGGTATTGAGCCCCAAGTCAGGCTGCCTGCTCAGTGGGGAGTCTGCTTCTCCCTTTCCCTCACACCTGTGCTGTCTCTCTCTTTCAAATAAATAATTAAAACCTTAAAAAAAAAAAAAAAAGAGCACGTGGGGAGGCAGCCTGAACGGGGAGGGAGGCTCAACTCTGACACTGAGCAATCCTGCAGACTTAGCTTACTTAGCTTCCAGGCCTCAGTTTCCTCATCCAGGAAATGGGATAATAATGATGATAATGAAGTTCCTACCTCCCAGACTTGCTGCAGCGAGGATTACCTAAGGCGAGAGACGTGAGTGCTTAGAACTGGCCCAACATATAATCAGTGATAGATATTCAAATATCCCATTCTGGTGATAAGCTGTTTATGAGCGTAGACAGGGTGGAAGCAGGAGAGAACGGGCCCCTCGGGGGGTGTGTGCCCTGTGCCTACAGCGGGGCTCTGGGCTGACCCGCTCTAGCTCACTGAGGCTCAGCGCACAGAAGGGCCGGGCCTACAGCCAGTCCCTCTCTCCACTTCCCCTGCCTCAGGCCCCAAGCGGGCCTTGCCCAGAAGGCAGTCGGCACAGTGGTTTGCCCCCTGGGCTCTGGAGTCCGATGGCCTGGGGTCCAATGAGCGACTTCTTAGCTCTGTGGTCTGGGCTGGTTCCTCAGTACGCAAGGCCACACCCCCGAAAATTGGGCTCCCATAACGCCCCCTTCTGTGTCATACAGTTGTTATAGGATTCAAGGAAGAAACCCAAGGAAAAGACTCAGCCCCGTGAGCATGTTGTGTTCTGCCACAGGCCTGGCATCGAAAAACCTTGAGCAATCTAACTTCATCCCTATACCCCAGCTTCCTGGTCTGGGGGGTAGTGATGTTCTCCGCCTTGGAGAAGTGAGGAATGCTACAGGGAAAGCAGCGAGCCTGTACAGCGTAGGAGCTGATAAATGGCAGATGTTGAGTTCAGCCCTGTGTCTAGTCCAGGAAGCCTGTGTGTGTGTGTTTTCCTGATCTGCATTTGGGGTCTTCTGGTCCCACTTCCCAAGGCTTCTGTCATCTCTTTGTGTGGGGCACTCGACCGAGGTCATTGCCAGAAGGGAGCCTTGGGTCAGTGCTGGATGTGAAGGAGGCGGAGATGGGCCCCCTGAAACCCTTCTTCCAGCTGGCACTGTCTCTGATCACAGGGCTGATGGCAACTGGCCTTCAAGTCCACTGAGACCCACGGATCATTTTCTTAGTTTCTCCCACACAATGTCATTCCTGCTGTTCCAGTGCCGGAGGAGAAAGTGGAAGAGCAGCACCTTGGTTTTCTAGTATTTTAAACTCTGTTCCTTCTCCCCCGGCTCCCCACAAGCCCTTTCCTTCTGTTGACTCTTTATAAAAGCTGAGAGGTTGGGATGCCTGGGTGGCTCAGTCTGCTAAGCATCTCCCTTCGGCTCAGGTCATGGTCCCAGGGTCCTGGAATCGAGTCCCATGTCGGACTCCCTGCTCAGGAGGGAGCCTGCTTCTCCCTCTGCCTGCCACCCCCGCCCATGCTTGTGATCTCTCTCTCTCTGACAAATAAATAAAAATAAAACCTTAAAAAAAATTAAAGTCCTGACGCCCAAGCAGTCTGTTAAAAAAAAAATGCTGAGAGGTTGACAGGATATTAATTGAGAAATGAGGGTTAGAAGAGTAAGGTGACTTGACTAAGGTCATGACTGTTGGCTGGAAGAATGTGATCTGCGATCTTCCCCCTCCCGACACTGAGCTGCACTTGTCTTGAAACAAAGCCAAGCTC
The DNA here is from genome assembly GCA_002007465.1 of Ailurus styani. Taxonomy (NCBI): domain Eukaryota; kingdom Metazoa; phylum Chordata; class Mammalia; order Carnivora; family Ailuridae; genus Ailurus; species Ailurus styani. Next base: position 952,780 of record LNAC01000540.1, on the reverse strand, counting down.
CAGTCTCTGGTGAGAGGGGAGATGGCACTCTAGAAACTTCTAGGAAGCTGCCAGGATGGTCATGGAGGCCCCCAGGGACAAAGGACAGAGGACCTAGTAGAAGCCACCGATTCCCTGGGGAGGCACTGGGGGCTTTTGGCTGGGCAGGCAGCGTCCCAAGGAGGAGGCTGAGGGACACTGCCATGCGCAGCGTGTGTGTGTGTGTGTGCGCGCGCGCGTGTGCATGCACATGCATGCACAAATCTCAGGCACACGTGTACGTTAACGAGTTCCCTGCTGGGACTGGGGCTTCTCTGCTTCTCTGCTTCAAATGAGATGGGGCTGGGGTCAAGCCGGCTCCTGCCACCTCCCTCACTTTAGGTTTGGGTTATTTCCCATGGGTCACTGGAGTCTCTGTGTGGCTCCAGAAACTCAGACTCCCTGGAAGATTGTCCAGCCCAACCGCTTCAAGGCCCATCGGGGCAACTGGCCCAAAGCCTAGAAGGGACCTAACCCGGGCCCCCAAATCCATCTTTCCAGTCCAGGGCTCTTTTCATGGTATTGCATGGCCCCCCAGGTACCCCCATGAGAGGTTTCTGCGGGTCCCCAGGCTCATGTCAGATATGCCCCCACCAGAGGGCTACTGGCTGGACCAGAGCTCTGCTCTGCAAGGCACAGGGAGCACTCAAGAGGCAGCCTTGCTGGAGGCTCTGGGTTCCACCCACCCCAGAGGGCTCAAGAGGAAGAAAAAAGGCCCCTGATGGGCCATGTGCCACCACCCTGTGTCTGTCCGCAGGTCCCTGGCCCTGGGCCAGCAGTACACATCCTTGGGCTCACAGCCCCTGCTCTGCGGCTCCATCCCAGGCCTGGTCCCCAAGCAACTGCGCTTCTGCCGTAATTACATCGAGATCATGCCCAGCGTGGCCGAGGGTGTGAAACTGGGCATCCAGGAGTGCCAGCACCAGTTCCGGGGCCGCCGCTGGAACTGCACCACCATAGACGACAGCCTGGCCATCTTCGGGCCCGTCCTGGACAAAGGTACTGTCTCTGGGCCGGCTAGCAGGTGGGGGAGGGGCTGCTGGGCGGGAGGAGGACCTGGTGACTCTTCTCCCTCAGGGCGCCTCAGCTCCCAGCCCAGGGTCCCCAGGGCAGGGCCATAAAGCTGGTCAGGACCCGCAGCCTCCACAAAAGGGGGTCGGCTCCCTCTCTCGACAGACCCAGACTGTCACCGTGGCTGCCACACCTTCCCGGGTGCTGCTGGGGGCTGAGCAGCCTCGAGATGCTCGGTATCCTGAGATGCTAGGGCCGCATGGGAGGCCATGACCTTTCTCCCCAGCCCGCTCCTGGCTTGCACAGTGGAGGGGGCAGGCTTTGTTGTGGACATTTGTGACATTTTCCCAACACTGTTAAGTGCTGTGCAAATCTAGTTTTTGGGTGGGTGGAGAGCATTACCACCTCTAGGTCCCGCCCATACAGAAAATTCTGGAGCCGAGGAAACCGGTGCTGGCGGCACTGCATTGTCTCCAAGCCTGCTGGCCCCCACGCCCCTGCACGCCCCCTGCACCCCGGATCTGCCCATGGACTGTGGAGGAGCTAGAGGGCCGGCCGGCCTCTGGGGAACTTTCCCGCCCTCCTGCAACCCGGGAGTCTAACCCGCTGGTGCCTGAAATGAATGCCATTCACACAACTTGACCTCAAGCATGGCCGGGGAGAGGGTTGAGGGGTGCACCTGCTCCCAAGAACCGGACTTCGGGGCTGGAGAGTTCTGGGCTGCAGATGGGCAACTCTGAGGCGTGGCCGCCGCCCTGAATTTAATGACCCCAGCTGGCCTCCTGGGAGCCACCACCCCCTTTCAGCAGCAACTTGAACCCTCCTGACAGCCCCCTCCCCGGGGGGGGGGCTTTGCCACCCAAACTGGTGAGCCTGGCCCTCCCTTCTTTTACAAGAACCGTATTTATAGCCGGAAGGAAAGGGGATCTGAGGGCCAGGTGGATCTGATGGGGGGAGTGGGGGTGGGGGGCACTGACCCCCTACATTTCAGTACGCCTTCCCCCTTTACCTGGGCCTCAGGTATGCTGGGTCCGTCTGACCTACAGGCCATTGTCAAGGGACAGAAGAGCAATTAGCGAATCAATGGATGATGATTCTGTTTACGCTTCTATTTCCAAAGCTAATTATTCCTTGTTTACATAAAAGGTTTGGCCTCTAATTGGGGCCAAGTGGCGGCGGTTTGCATTTCAAACCTGATCTGGCCCGGTGTGTCGGTCTCACCGCCTTCCGGTGCCCCACCTCGGGCCAGGTAGCGCTTAATCAAACAGCCTGGCGTCTAGACGCGCTCCCCCAAAGCAAGACTCGCCTTCTGATCGCTCTTACCCTCTTGGGACATTTGGCCATGAAAATCGGGCCTTTGAGCTTAGTGCCCATCCACGTCCGCGTTAAACGTTTTCAATCACCCTGGTAGGTTCTGGCACCTGCCTTCATCTCTGAATTGCAAGAGGGCAGCTCTGCGTCGGGCGGGGGTTGGGAGCTGGCTAATGGGCCACCGACTCCGCGAATGTGCTGCAGCCGAGGAAGGGCCGGGAAGAAGGCTCGGAGGCGGCACGCGGGCTTCGGCGGGTCCCCCCCCCGCGCCACGCGTTCGCCTCCGCACCCCGCACGCTCGGAGAGCCAGCGGCCGGGGGGCCTGCCCGGGACCCGCTCCCCACGCTTGCGCCGCCGGGCCCTCGC
>LNAC01000540.1:793035-949262 GCA_002007465.1 Ailurus styani | reverse complement strand
ACCTCCCCGTCTGGGCTCCTCGCTTCCGGAGAGAGATGGTTGGACGGCAGGTCTCCCAGGCCTTGGCTCTCTAGTCCTCAATGTCTGCACCTGCAAAATGGGCCCGTATGAAGACTTTGTGCCTCCTAGTTAAGAGGATTAGATGAGATCAAGGACCTGAAGGGCGGAATCTGGTGCATCTGAGGGCTCAAAGGTGGTGGTCAGGATCAGGAGGTTGCCGGACAGCCCTGAGAAGTTCTCCCTTTCCTTCAAGGGATCCTGCCCTGTGTTGTGATCCTCCCGGTGGTGGCCGGTGGTGGCGGGGAGAGGACGTGGGATTCGGGCTACTGCCCTCCTGGTCAGGAACTCTGGTGGCCAAGGGAAGTTATACCCGTTTTATTTTTTTTTTAAGATTTTATTTATTTATATGAGAGAGAGATTACAAGTAGGCAGAGAGGTTGGCAGAGAAAGAGGAGGAAGCAGGCTCCCTGCCGAGCAGAGAGCCCGATGCGGGCCTCGATCCCAGGACCCTGAGATCATGACCTGAGCCGAAGGCAGAGGCTTTAACCCACTGAGCCACCCAGCCCTTATACCTGTTTTACAAAGAGGGTAAGTGAGGCTCAGAAAAGGAAGGGGTCTGCCCAAGTGCATGGGGGAGGGGGAGGGGATGGACTTGGGTAGTTTAGGCAGTAGGTTCCCAGGCTTCCCTCGCGCAGGCGCCAGGCTCTCTCAGCAGTGGGAGGGCTCATGCCTGTGCTGCAGTCTCTGGAATTTGGGCAGGTAGAGGGTAGGGGCTCCGGGGCCAGGACGGAGCAGGATGACCTCACCTCTTCAGCAGCCCGGCAGAGCTATAGTTTTTGCCCCTGCTTCTAACAGGCTTGGCTCTGACCTGTACCAGGTGTTGAGGCCCTGGGTTCATCAGTTAGCTGCCCCCGGCCTCAGTTTGCTCATCTGTAAAGTGGGGATACCTCAGGGGCTGGGCCAGCCAAAGGGGGTCGGAAGGGCACCTGGGCTCCTCCTCCCTCTTTCCTTGGGGCTGGCGAGTCCTTCTTCCCGGCTGGGGAGGTCGAGGCAGGGCGGCTGCGCCCCAGGGCCCCGCCTGAGCTATGCCCTCCCCGCAGCCACCCGCGAGTCAGCCTTCGTGCACGCCATCGCCTCTGCCGGCGTGGCCTTCGCCGTGACGCGCTCCTGTGCCGAGGGCACCTCCACCATCTGCGGCTGCGACTCGCACCACAAGGGGCCGCCTGGCGAGGGCTGGAAGTGGGGCGGCTGCAGCGAGGACGCCGACTTCGGGGTGCTCGTGTCCCGGGAGTTCGCGGACGCGCGCGAGAACAGGCCAGACGCGCGCTCGGCCATGAACAAGCACAACAACGAGGCGGGCCGCACGGTGAGCTGCGGCCGCCTTCGCCCCACCCCGCCTGGTACCCCCTCGCCGACCCTGTCCCTGCGCCTCCGGGCTGGCCTCGCCCCCACCCCACCCTGCCCTTCCGGCGGCCCTTGTGCAACCCGGGGGTCCCTTCTCTCCTCTTTCCCCTGGGCGGAGCTTGACCCCTACCCACACCCCACAGTCACCCCTTCTGTTCACCCTTTCTCCCTGGGCTGTTCCCCATCTGCGCCCGCCCGGGGATGCGTCTGCCCGGGAGTGAGGCGGCCCCAGGGAGCAGGTCCCCGCCTGCCCATCGGTGCACTTGGTCTGCCTAGGCAGGGCCGTGAAGTCGGTGGGCCTGACTTTGAATTCGGCCTCCACGGCTTCCTCTGGTTGTTTGACCTAGGGCGAGTCACTTGGGCTCCTGGCCTCAGTTTCCCCATCTGTTAAATGGGGATCACAATCCCTATCTCCTACAGCTTTGAGAAATGGCTGCGATTTCTGCCAAAGCTTGGGCCGAGAGGGAGGGAAACAATGGTCATCATTCTTTAGGTCCATACCTCGGCCCCCAACTCATTTTCTTCCTGACCCCCAGTAGGAATAGAGAGGGTTCCAGGGGTGGGGTGGGCGGGGGTAGAGCGGGAGGGCCCAGGTGCGCCCCCCGGTGAGGTCGCGCCAGGGCCCAGCAGCTACTCCTCTTCCCCAGACCATCCTGGACCACATGCACCTCAAATGCAAGTGCCACGGGCTGTCGGGCAGCTGCGAGGTCAAGACCTGCTGGTGGGCCCAGCCCGACTTCCGCGCTATCGGCGACTTCCTCAAGGACAAGTACGACAGTGCCTCGGAGATGGTGGTGGAGAAGCACCGCGAATCCCGCGGCTGGGTGGAGACCCTCCGCGCCAAGTACGCGCTGTTCAAGCCGCCCACCGAGAGGGACCTGGTCTACTACGAGAACTCCCCCAACTTCTGCGAGCCCAACCCCGAGACGGGCTCCTTTGGCACCAGGGACCGGACTTGCAATGTCACCTCCCACGGCATCGATGGCTGCGACCTGCTGTGCTGTGGCCGCGGCCACAACACGAGGACGGAGAAGCGGAAGGAGAAATGCCACTGCATCTTCCACTGGTGCTGCTACGTGAGCTGCCAGGAGTGCGTCCGCATCTACGATGTGCACACCTGCAAGTAGGGAGCCAGGTAGGGCGGCCCGCGGGGGCGGCTGTGGGGTCTTGGGACAGGGACCCACCCGGCTTGACCCGGCTTGGCCCGGCTCCTCTTCCTAACTAACCCACTTCTCTTTCTGAGCTGTCTGAGACACCCATGTTTCCCTGGCCAAAACAGGAGGCCAGGACTTCCCCGAGCTTCAGTGGGGATGGTCCCTGGGCAGCTCTGGGTAGATTGGGCAAGGCACGGACACCTGCCAAGCGTGTGCACACAAGACTGCACACAATCGATTGACATTTGTGTACAAGTTAGTAAATTATGAGCCAGGTCACATGTTTGCATGGCCACTGGCTATCATTACTAAGCATCCGGGGAGCCAGAGGAGGGACACTGTGGTGCTGGAAGCCAGGACACCTGACTTCTGGTCCCAACTCTGTTCCAGGAAGTCCCTGATTTCCTGTTATTTCACTTACACGGGCCTCAGTTTTCTTACCGTAAAATGAGGGGGTTAAAATAGTTGAAATGGTAGGCCAAAGATCCTCTCTCTTTTACCCCTGGGGCAGAGTCATTTTGCATCCACCTTGAACTTTGAGGGCAAGTTTTTGCACAAGCATAAATCCTACTGACCTCGAGGAGGTGGGTGGGGGAAGCGGTGTATAAGCCCATATCCTGACAGATCTGAAGCTCGGGTGGAGCGGGGGCACTCTCACCGAGTTTATGGAAGGGGATGGGGAGGAGGAGGGATTCAAGTTCAGAGTGATGGCGGTGAGTAATCAAGGGATCAAAGGCCAGTCGATTATGTTCCCAAGCTTCCCAGAGGTGGCCTGCGTGGGAGACAGGGTGCCTGGCCCTTGGAGTCATTGGTCCCCAGCATAGGTCGGGACTGATGTAAGGTGGTCCTAGAGTCTGGGAGCTGGGAGGTCTGAGGCCACTATGCCCTCTCTCCCTTTTCTCTGCCCTGAGAAGGAGCCTAGTGTATAAAGGCATGAGTCCTGGTCCAGCTGCCACCTCCTGCCAGCGGGGGGACCCAGACAAGAGATTTTTTATAGATCTGCCTCCTTATCTATCATCCTCCCTGGAGGAGCTGTGGGGACAGTGTTTGGTTCATTGCGAGGAACTTACCTGCCTGGATCATCCCCCCGGGACAGGGCAGGGGTGAGCGCCCCACCGGGTGACGCAGCTCCACGGAGGGCTCCTCTAGCTGGTGGCTCCCATCCACACTGTGTGGCCTGGGGGAGGGGCCGGGCCTCTCTGCGGTGCGGAGGAACCCACATCCTGGGGAGAGCTCCGGCTGAGTCCCTCTGGGAGGCCCCTTGGTGCAGCTCGGGTTAGGACCTGGCAGGGATGGGGACCAGAAAGGCAGCCGGGAGCACCGCTTTGTTGGTGTCTGAGTGAGCGTGATGTGGCCAGTGGACAGGGGATGCGGGTGGCCCCAGCTCCACCACGTACCAGCCCCAAGTCCAGCGTCCTCATCCGTACGGTGGTGGGGGAGCCTAACGGAAGTTTTAGGAGGCCCAAGGGAGCTACCAGAGGTGAATGCTTGTCTGAATCTGATACTGATCGGGAGTGATAACAGCCATCCGAGAGCCGGAACGTGAGGGTGACATCACGCAATGACACGGTGTCATCACTTGGGTGGGTTTCATTTCCTGCTTCTCACAGTGAGAGAAAAAATCCGCGAATGCGAACGCACTCGCGGGCTCGTGTAGCACACCCACTGTGGCCGGAGCCAGCGTGGGGTCCCCAAGCAGGACACGGTTCCGGCCGTTCCGAGGGGAGCTGAGGGGGGATCGGGGTTGCTGAACGCTAACGGTGGACCCATCACTAGGGTAGGGACCCTGAGCTTCCGTGTGGGCCCTGACGGCGCTCCAGAAGCAGCAGGTGTTCTGGCACCTCCCCTGCCCCGGGGGGCCGCCGAGAGAAGCCATCTGCCAAACAGGGAAGGAAGTGCTGCTTTGACCCTCAGTGTCCGGAAAAATCTCCTGCCTGCCACCCGTGAAATCAGTACTTATCCTCAGAGGAATTAAGACATCCTCAGCCCTCTTCGCCCTCACTTCTGAAGGAGAATGGTATTTTCTCCAATCTTCTAGACATGGTCTCAGATGCCATGTTTAGGCCGATCAGGGCCCCTGACGCCCCTCTGCTCTGGGCATCTAGAGCCCTTGCTCTGGGACAAGTGGAGGACTCTCCCTTGGTGATGCCCTTTGGACAAATGCTCAACTTGTTGAATGGTTTGGAGCAGACTGGGGAGCCTCTCTGCACCCCGGTTCTCTCATCTGTGAACTGGGGGGGGGGCTGTTGTATGGACCAAAGGCTTATACACCGAGAGCCCCAGGGCTGTGGTCCAAGGAGGCAGCAAAGATTCTCCCGACCAGGCAGAGCCGACCTCCCCGAGCGATGTTCTCCAGGCGTGCTGCTTGGTCTCGAGCCACAGGCCCCAGATTGGCTGAGACCCGGTTACCTCTCCCCTCCCTTCTTCCACACTGACACTGCAGGCAACATGGGAACCTTCGAGACAGGCTGGCAGGGACATACGCCTTCCACACACTCGGTGGGGAGCCCCAGTCAAAATGGCTTTATGCCATGGGAAGGCCAGAGATTCCCAGTCCTTTGCTGGTGGAGAAAACATATTCTCCTTTGCCTGTGGCTTCTGTCCAGTGTCTCATGCTAAGAACCGATTGCCTACCTTGCAAGTACCAGGTTATTCAGATGAACCGTTATTCAGATGTCGTGAGCGCAGTAAGCTGGAAAGGGCTCTCTCTGGACAAGAGTCGGGGGGCCTGGCTGGATCTGTCCCCAAGTGCTGGATCTGTCACGAACTTGCCGCAAAACCTTGGGACGTGCCCCCTGAATCTTGCCGAGGCTCCGGTTCTGCCCCTGTGAAATAGTCTCCCGCTGGCCCTGTGTGTCCCCCCCGCCCGCCCCCGCCCCGGGACTGGGAGGTTGGTTGGGAATGCCCAGGAAAGCGCTTTGGGCCTCATCCTTGGTGAGTCGTAAACACACAAATGAGGAAGAGGTGAGGCACACATTGGTGCTCCCCTGAGAAGGAATTATTCCCAGTTAATTAAGTCGCCGTGCTCCTGTGTGGAGAGCTCATTGTCAAACCTCTGGTGGGATGGAGAAGCACAGTGCCCACGTCTGCCCCAGAGGGGAACGGGGCCCTGGACCGGGGGGCCCTGCAGTCTGTCTACACGGTGGACTCCTGCCTGGGGGCCGCGGCCCGAGCTCCCAGCTCGCAGGTGGGGCAGATAGGATGTGGATCCCAGTCTGCGGTGGCTAAAGCCCTCCCGTTCCTGTGTAAATCCCGCGGTCTTCCTCAGCGGCAGGCCCCTGAGGCAGAGGACAGGGTACGGGAAGTTCCCTTGAGGTCCCCGTTGTCCCCGAATTCACGAGAAACATCGAGGTCTCCCATCTGCACCCCGACGGGCAGTTCCTCCGAGGAAGGAGTTGCGTGTCTGATTCTTCCTCTTTGTTTCCCGAAGGGCACTGGGAACGGGTGAAGTGTGTGGCTGGGCAGATTCACCGAAGTCCCATGGGCAGCAGGACCTGGAGCCGGGCTCAGCCCTCAGCACCAGGCAGCCAGGAACCCGGACTGTTGCCCGACGCCCGTGCGGTAAATGACCTGCACCCGAGCCGCCCGCTGCCGGGGAGGCCCCCCTCGCCCTCTCTCTCAAGTTTCTCACCCTGCTCTGGATGGTGTGTGGTTTTTAAAGAAGGGGCTTTCTTTTTAGTTCTCCAGGGTCTGATAGGAACAGACCCCAGGCTTATCTTTGCACATGTTAAAGAAAATAAAAATGGAAAAAAAAAATTCTACTCCGACAGAACAGGCTGGGCTGCCGTGAGCTCTGTGCCTGGTGGTGAAGACCTCAGCACGGGCAAGACTGTTTGCAGACGGCTCCTCCCGGGGCCGTGCGGGATGCCCGCGAGGTGGGAGTTAGGAAGCAGCACAGACCCCCGCAGTCTCCTGCTCTGCCTCCTCCTGCTCAGAGCTGAGACCTCCACTCTGACGAAAGCCATAGGTTTAGCTAGGGCCCGGCGGGGGGAGGCCCAAGGCAGCTGTGGGAGTGGGCTCGGGGGCTCTGAAGACCAGGAGCGCTGGGTGGCCCGGCGGGCTGTTGGAGGAGCGTGTCGGTCCCGTCTCGCTCCCTCCGCGCCCCTGCTCTGCACGCGAGGCCCTTGTGAACCGCAGCCCGAGCCCCGGGCTCCCGGGCCCTCCCGCGCTGTCTACCAGGAATGCAGGGCGGGCTTGGGGGCTTTTTATTTTAATGACGAAATGATGTACATAGGTTATGTTTAGGGGGTGGCGAGCCTTCTGCAGCTCCAGTGGCGTCCTAAAGAAAGAAGTGGTAACTTTAGAAGGGGCCATTCAGTTCCTCCTGGGCCTGCTCCCCGGCAGATTCCCCAGGAAGACGAGTCCGGGTGGAGCGGTTGGGAGTCCAGGTCGCCTGGGGAGAAATCGGACGAGGGGTCAGAGAGAGAGCAGCGGCCGATTCCTGAGGTTGCACCCGGGTGACCTGTAGGAAGGGAGGGTAAAATGGCTCTTTCGTTTCCACTCCGATAAAGACCTGTCTTGCGGCCTCCCGCCCGCCCCTCCTTCGGCCTGTGCGGGTAAAAGAGAGACGCGGAGCGCGCTCACACACACCTGCCGGCCTCCCCTGGGTGCGGAGAGCGCACCAGTGCACGCGGATCCCCAGGATCAGCAGGAGGTGTTGGAGGCGGGCAGGCGGTCACTTGCTCCCTCGGGTTCCACCTCTCCCGGCTGAGCGCCCCTCGCCCCGCGCGGGTCCTCTCGAGGGGCCCGAATGGAGGCCAGCGGATCAGACGGCGCGAACCAATGCCACAGCTCTGTCTTAGGGAGAGTCGGGAAGGGGAGAGGCGGCAGGGGTAGAGACCGGAACAGAGCTGTTTCTTCCTTTAGCTCCCACTCTCTTTGGTCTGCCTAACACTGACCTCAGCTGCCAGGTCAAGCGATTGTCCTGCTTTGCTCAGGCAGGCTTGCCAAGACCATCTAGAAGCCGTGCCCACACACTCGAATCTGCGGGCACCGAGCCTGGCTAAAGATACGCACCCCATCCCCTGTCCGGAGAGTCCGAAATGCCCCTCCCCATCTCAGACTGGAAAGTTTTCAATCATGTCAACCGGATAATGCTTGCTTTATGTGAGAATTATTTCAGCAGAACGGATACAAATTTTCAGAACAGTCTTTTCATATCTATGTATTCTGTATTAAAAGTGATAAAGTCATGTTTCTGGGGCGTATTCAAGTAGCTGACAAGTAATTATTTAATAATAGTACTCTGAGCGCATTGTAATTATTCTTGCCGTAGTCAGGTAATAGTATCCAACTGAAATTTCCTACCGACCTGCTGTATCCAAAGTTTTGTAAAAAGTTGTAGAAGTTGTTGATCTTTTTGATTTTATATTCAAAAAGTCTCTTTTTATAAATATTATTTATTATACAATGTATATACCTTTGAGTTAACTAAGATTATATATTATATAAATATATATATATTTGGAGAAAATATATTTCATCATGCAGTTTTTTCTGTTAAGTCATTAAAGAGAAGGTAAACTTAAAACGGATACATTGTACAATGTGTGGGGTTTCCAGATTAATGCTCAGGAGGTCAAGAATATCCGATTTCTGGATGTGGTGGCCTCAACTTGCACCCTGAAGTTAGTAGCCCAGAGTAAAGCCATTCCCTCTGTTCCCTAAGCAGGATCATCCCAGACATCGTGGACAGTGGGTCTCATCTACGACAGGACTTTCTTACAGGCTTACCTTGCTCTAAGTCAACATCTGACAAATAATTCCTAGGTTTGGGAGTAAGCGGTTTGGGCAGTAATTCCTCTCATAGACTAGGACTTCCACTGCACAAATGAATGTCACAGACACTCAAAAGACGTGGCTCAAGGCCAGCAGCCCACGGGGCTGGTTAATCCTTTCCTCACCGATGTTTTCAACTCCACTTATTGGGAAAATAGGATTTGCTCTATTGAAAATGAAACCTGACTGGAAATGGCTTCCCCCCCTGCTAGCTCCGCTTTAGAAAGGGTAGGTCGGGCGGGAAGAAGAAATGGTTTGCCCTGGCCTCTGGGTGGCCTGGAACAGGCGTCACCTGAAGCTGGAGGCTGGGCAGAAAGGAGCCAGCAGTGGGCACGCTATGGGAAGGGCATTCTGTCCTTGGACTGCTGCTTCAAAAGGACTCACCTGAAGCTCACAAGCGATGCTCTCTCCATGATGAGGGGCAATAACTCGGTTTTATGACGACAGACAACCCTTTGGTCTTCAGACCTACCTGTAAAATGTCACCTTCAGTTGATGTGGCACAGCTAAAACCCTTTCCTTTTCTTTCTTTCTCCTGATTTACCTTTATTAGGAGCAAATCTTATTCATCTCACTGCAGAGACAAAAACAACATAAAAATAAAGCCGTCTGGCTTGTGCGCTGGCAATGGGCTGCCTTGTGCTCCATTCAGACCTCTAACCTTAATTAGGAACGGCGACTAGAAGTTCATGAACTTTATTGTGCCCATGATGCGTCTCTATTTAGTCCCTGAAAAGCTTAAACCACAAAAATGATTGTGCTGCCTGCATAAGTTATTGGACATGGAGCACAGACAGAAATCTCCGTATCTCACAGCCGTGCTCGCCTCATACTTCACCCCGACATAAAACTAATACGCATCCCCCCAGCGTCCTGAGTACTTTTCTTTTTTTGAACCTATAAGATTGCCAAACATTTAAATGGTCCCTGTTCATACTTACCAAGACCATTTGCAATCCTTTCTATGATTAATCATATTCTATGATTAAAGGGAACAGTTTATTGCAGTGCTCGAACATTCAATTTCTCCAAAAGTATAAATTCTAATAAACATCTAAAAACAAGAGGAAGTTAAAAAAAAGACCCAAAAGAAAGAAAAGAGATGATACAGTGGGAAGATCTCTTTCAAAGTGGTAGTTTATGAAAAAAGCAGGGGAGAGAATGTGTGAGTTCAAGGTTTGGGGAACAGGGTACAAATAAAGGCAGAGGAAAGCAGGGGGAGGAATGATGGGGAGCTGATTCCGGTGGATCCAGTGGTCCAATGGTATATCCACGCCGGCGCTGGGTACAGGGCCGGACACGTAAGCTGTGACTGACTGACACACAGACAAGGGAAGTTAATGCGACAAAATGATGGTGGCTACACCGTTGTTTCTCTTAGCTTGACAGAGAACTCTTGAGGAGGCAAAGAATTACCTTACCATTAATCTGATACTCCCAAGACAGTGTGTCAAAGTTGGTTGTGTGGAGGAACTGTACGCGAGGGAAATTTCAAACGCGGGTCCTCCTTGCAAATGCCGCCTTCACAGCTCGGGATTCCTGCCCATTCCAGCCACTCCATGGAGCATCGTCATGTCCTGGTGTCCACACAGCACACGCCCTCTGTGGGCTCGGCTCCAGGGCCCGGTCCTGGCACCGCTGGCCAGTGGAGGAGAAACTCTAGATCATTTTGCAATAACTTCTGAAATTTACATGCTTTTTTGAACTTTCATCCACACCTTCCCCGGTGTCTTCTTTGAAGAGGCTTATGAATCAAGTGGCCAGGCAAGGAACAGGAAATCTTGCTTTTGCCTTCTGTGCTTGGGCTGGGTTGGTTGTTTGTCACTGACTCAGTGCTTCAGCAAGTCTGTTTACCAGGACTTGATTATTGCACACTCAAATCTACTCCGTGGCTTGCTGCTGAAACTTCAAGTAGAGGCTGTTCACTGTAATTTTTAGGACATGAAAAGACAGCCTTAAAGCAAACCGTGTTCAGGTTTTAGCCACCATTATTTTTTTCTGTTGTATATTTATTTTTAGAGATTTTATTTATTTGCGGGAGAGAACAAGCAGGGGGAGGGGCAGAGAGGAGGAGAGGCAGAGAGGGGGAGAAGCAGGCTCCCCGTTGAGCAAGGAGCCCGATATGGGACTCGATCCCAGGACCCTGAGATCATGACCTGAGCCAAAGGTAGATGTTCAACCAACAGAGCCACCCAGGGGCCGCTCTGTTATATAGTTTTGAAGGTATTTCGGTGAAGATGTACAAATACAGAAAGGATGAGATAACCTCCTTTTTTGAGGTTTTAATTATATCTTCTGACAAAAACTAGACTGTTCACAGTGCATCCATATAGGAAGAAATCTAAAGCAGCAGCTGCTGGTCTCCTTTGCTTTGTCACTAGGCCTGTGACGTTGTAAGCTCTCTCACCCTCTGCCCAGGGCAGCTTTGAAGAGCACTGGGGTAGCTTCAAGACCCTAACCTTCCCAAGGTTGTGCAGGGACCAGGGTGCCCTCGGGGTCCTCCTAGGAGGTGTGGACAACTCCTGGGGAGCTGACCTCTTTGCACTGAGCCTTGCTGATTCTCAGAGATGCCTTTTGTCCTAACCTCATCCAACTCTAAGCATCGGGCTTTTAGGCTGAGATCCCACAGCTCAGAAAAATGCAAAAAGGATTCCAAAAATAAAACATGTGAAGAAATCCCACTGAGAGTGCTTGAATCCCTTAGTTTGTACATTTCAAAGGAGTAACTCTAATTGAGAAGTAATTTGCCTTTCTGGATTATTACTAACCCATTTATGGCTTTGGTCTGCTTCAGTGTTTTAATAAGGTGGAAATAAGTAAAATAAGTAGAAAGTTCTTGTACATTAACTCCTGAAACTATGCTATTGAGGTACTTCTCTTTTCAACTGAGTACACTTCCTAAATAATGAAAACCAGAGATTTTTAAATAAAAACCCTCCATCTCCTTAGGCTAGTTACAACAAAACAAGAAGGGGCTCTTCTGAGCCCTCTCCTCTTCACACATTCCTATCAGTTACGTGTCGTTTTGTACAAAACACGGTCAACAGGATGTTTTCGAGTAGTTACTCTTTATTGCATTCCTTCATTTGCATGAAACAATATATTTATATTTTTCAATATAGTTTTGGACAAAACACAAAGACATGAACCTCATTTAATGGGAGCCATAAGTTAATACAGTGTGTGTGGCTTTCCTGGGAGGAGAAAAGAGGCAAGCACAACAGATCAGGGGACCCGGGGTACTGGCCATCAGGGATCACAGAATTACACAATACAAAATCCACTTTTTAAAAAGCCACAAAATAAGCTAGGGATGAAAACCCACAGTGAAGTAGAAATGACAAAGAAGTCAACCAAAAATATACAGATGGCAGGATCTGGAGATAATCTGCCTTCTACCATGGGGACAAATTACAGCTACACCCAAGTGCCACTGTGGCCACAAGCCTCACGGGTGGCGCGAAGCTCCTTCAGGTGGCTGCTGACTGCTTGTCCCTGCATTCGAAGCCGTGGGGGGGAGACAGTGGCGTGCTTCCTAAGTCTCATCACAGATATGATGACCTGACTCACTCCTTCTGACTCAGTTATAAGACAAACCACCAGTTCCTCTTCCCTTCAGAAGGAGCGTGTGGAGGGGAAAGAAAGTGAGTTAAACGTACTGGAATGGATGTCAAAAGTCTCAGGGTGAGGGCTAGAAAACAGTTTCTTCTGGAGAATAGTGTTTTATTTCGATGCTAGATAGAGCACAGAGGGTTTAAAATAAAGGAAGAATAAATTCTAAGTCATTAAGCTGAGGAAAAAGAAAAGTGGTGATACTAGTAATAAGCCTTTAATATTATAAAGAATTGGCCCATTTAGACTTGGACACTAATTAGTGCTGAGAGGTTTATAAATGACTTTATTTTAATGGCTCCTCTCTGTTTAGGGGTGTAGGCTTTTTCCACACAGGTCTTTCCCAAGTCATTAACAACAGCTACCACGTGGTCATGGCCGCCATATCTCTTGCCATGGAGCAAATGAGTAACACTTAAGGGACACCACGGCCAACACGGTAGTAGACGGACTTTCTATTAAGAAAGATCTCCTGGCTGCCACTTGGAAACATCTCTGAAAATGACTGAGAACAGCATCTTAGAAATCCAAAGTCCTGTTTCTTCAGGCAAAGATAACAACCAGTTTTCTGGGAGAACCTTTAACCAAATACCCAAGTAGCTTTAGTGTTAGCACAGAGGAGCTGTAAGATAATCCCTCTGAACCCATACCTCTAGTCACTACTCCCGGTTTACATCTAGAAAGTCTTCCTTCTAACAGGCCACGTGTTGTCTTGTAACATCATTACATTTACTGAGACTTTTAGGGTGGTGATGATGGTAGGGAGCCTAAAATGTAGAGCGTTCACAAGTGCAGTGTATCGCCCACGCTTCAAGACCGAGGAAGAAGAAATCATCCTAGCTTGCACGGAGAGGTAAGCATGACATTCTAGAGCAAATCTGTACCTTCCACAAAACGGAGTATCTGAGTAAGCACAAGGAAGGGAGTTTTATTGCACTAATCATGCAGAGTGAGCACATGTCGAAGGCAGGGAACATTTCACTTTGTCTAGGATCTTGAGTAAGTTGAGTGAAGATCCCAGGCCGTCTTCACCTTGGTCACTTCCCTTGGTCACTGTGTGTGGTCAAAGAGTCCATTTTCAAAGTCCAGGGGGCTACTGAAAAAGAAACACCCAAAACAAAAAAAGCAGATGAGGGTGTGCAAAAAAACATTTATCACAAAATCACTAAAAGCTGCTTAATGGTTTTTCTACATTTTTTTACTATGCATTTGCTATTAGATAAGCATTTCACAAAAGAAAATGGTCATAGCCCCATGCATTTAAAAGCAGGTTCCAATAAATATGTACCATCGAGTTTTTTCCTGCATTGTGACAAGGAAGTTTTGCGAAGCAGGACAAGGAGAGCAAACCAACAGTACAACCAATTTCCTTGCTTGGTCTCTCAGACCTACAACACAGTGAAGAACGCTAATAAATGGAAACAAAGTTGTCCAAGAGAGGTTGAGAATTCAAATGTTTATGCACTGTAGAGCAATGTTGAGAACAGTCACTGGGATTTAGCAGAGTGCTAAGTCTGGCTGACGGTCCTAAGTGTTGTGTGTACTTACGCTCCTTCTTCTCTTAAGAGGGCCAAGAATTTTCTCACACGGTATTCAGGATCCATCTAAATACATCAGCAGAAATAAAGAACACAGGTTAATGGTACCATCTAATAACTATGCACTTCATGCCAAGGAAATGCTCAGTTTCATACTTCCACCGGTGCTCTGCTGAGTCACAAAAATAGGTTACCTGCTCCCTGACCAGTATTCTGATACACAGCGAAGCCGATTACATCATTCAGGAGGAGCGGACGGGATTTCCTAGCACAGAGACACTGTGCACGAGGTTCCAAGTGACCCAGCTGGTCATTCCCAGGCACCTCAGCCGAGTGCCCCTTAGCTAGCTAGCTCTGCATGAGGAGGCAGCAAGTCTGAGGGGACACGTGTGAGACCAGATGACGGCTGTTCGCAGGGGTCCGAAGGGCATCCAAGTCATAGGATTCATCCAACATATAGTGAGACCAAACTTAAACCAATTGAGGTTGATTAAATGATGAGAAAGTAGCTTATTAACTCTTCATGATTGACACATTAGGTTTTCTTAGCCTTGGTCTTCCATGCAGTTTCTTCTTTGCAATTAATGAAAAAAATGGTGCTGAAAGTAAAAAAATGAAGAGTGGGCTGACTCCCCTAACATGGCCCCTGGATAATCTGGGTCTCTCGTGACAGAAAAGTGTCATGATAGCACAGCCTGGCTGGCTCAGATGGTGGAGCATATGACTCTTGATCTCAGGGTTATGGGTTTGAGACCCACGCTGGGTACAGAGATTACTTAAAAATAAAATCTTAAAAAAAAAAAAAAAGCGCATCCTGAATCTAGGAGAAGATAGGGGAATATTGGTTCAGGAGCCAAGTTTAGGATATTAATAATTTTCTCTATTCATCTTCCTTTTATATTCATGTTTATACTAATTTGTTTAATTATATTTTGTTCTCATTGGTCCACCAGAGATGTTAAGTTATCTAAAAAATGATCATTAAAAACATCTTTAATTCCTTAAGATGAATTTTTATTGTAAGAAACATACCTAACTTTTAAAAAATGTTCCAGGGCAGGAGTCTGTTTCCCAAGAGGGAACTCCCTGCCCTCCAGGGAGAGCTTTCAAATGTCGGTGCAGCTGTGGGTAAATGTGCAATTGGATCCCCCCCAACCACATTTTTTTTTTTAAAGATTTCTTCTCTTCTATCCCAGAAAAACATTGAACAGAAGTTTCAAATGTAGCAAAGTTAAGAGGTCAGACTACAAAGGACTAAGAAAAAGTGTGAACAGCTAACAAAAGAAATATTTTCCCTCTTTGGGAATAGAATTACATATGAATCAATTGTCAAGTTCTTTAAAAAAAATGGAACTGGCTGGAGCTCAGCTGTAGTCAGTACTTGCAGGTCTTTGCCCATTAAATATATTTAATATGTGTGAGCAACGACTTACTGACTTGCCTGTAGCTATGGAATTAAAAGTCAAGAGAAAGGGAGGAAAAAAGTAATCTAGATAAATGACTTTATTCCCTCAGGTGACATCCAGTCAGAGCAGATCCTCAGCACTGTGCAAGTTTTAACAGAATCGTGTATAGTGAACAGAGAGGTAACATGACTTATATTCTGCTCCACTACATGCCTCTCCACTTAGGTTCAGTCTCTCTCAGGCAGATCTAAAGAGAATTCACTCAGCTGCACGAAATCCATCTGACAAGAAGAGGTTCAAACTCAGAGGCCTATGAAGTGTCAGTCGCTGAAGATTAGGCCTGAGTGCCCCACTCTCACTTTCTGCCCCACATACGTGAGAGGCATTAAGGTGATCACTGACCTGCAGGCATCAAAGGAAGAAGGGGTAGGGACTGGAGTGAAAAGCCCACATAGTTTCTCCTATGCAATTATTGAAAAAAAATTATGCTGAAACCAAAAAAATGAAGAGCAGAGCTGACTATCTTGACAGATTTATCTTTTCCCAAGGAAAGAACTAATACATCTGTATATGCACCTTTACCAAGGATAATCCTAAACCAACTGATTAGTTTGTAACTTCAATTTACCTCTCGTCGTGGAAAACAAATAAATTTCGGTCTGGCTGAATGTTCAATACATTAAACTTTAGGTTTCTGAAAGCCACAATTTGTTTTAAAATAAAAATACCAGCAAAGATGAAAAAGCATTCATTTTGTGTTCTCTATTTGTTATCGGTCCAAGAGCCTATTTTAGTTATAACTGTCAAAGTGAAACTGCACTTCTGCCACCCACTGCTGACAAGGCCAAGACTGAGCAGTGACACAAAATGCCAAGAGCGTGGCCAGTCTGTCCACCAATGACCTGGGATGGATCCATGTGACTAGAGTTCACTGAGCACCCTACTGTGTGTCCAGCTCTGTTCTAGGGACTATGGATTCAAACAGTGAGTGAAAGCCAAGGTCCCTGAACTCACAGAACTTGGCAGGAACACATTTATTATCTAGCCAGTGTGTCAGATAAGGATAGGAAGACATAGGATGGACACATGGAGGGGTGGAGTTCCCAAAAGAGGAAAGGTAAGTTACCAGTAGACGTGAGAAAGCCCTGAAGAAATTTCATCTGTCTTTGCCCAGGCACTGACCTAGGGCTCAGTTTTCTATGTGATCCTGGATGCTTCAATCCTACAGTATTCTGCATGAAATTTCTAGGAGCCCAGCCAGAGGAAAATACAGAGAGCCTAAGCCTACTCTGTATAATTCAATTAACTTGTTCCTTAAAACAGTCTCCCAGGTCCCTTTTGGTGTAAGGCACAGTAGCTTCCGGATCTCTGATAAACAATGCCATCTTCCTTCCATCAGTAATTGGCTGTGATCATGGATAACCCACTGAGCACAGGTGGGACACTCAGTACTCTCATCTCTAAAATGGGGGTGGGCGGTGATGACAGGAGAGCAATTGCGTCTTTGAAGCCCTTTCTACTTCTAAGATCTAATGACTCCCTAAATTAAAATGGAATGTAACTTTATAATCTTTTCTTCTATTTCTGTATTTTAAGAAGTTAGAAAGAAACGTATTAATAAGTTATTGTATGGTCTCAGAAGCAGGCTACTAATAGCAACTTGAGCTCAGAAATAAGAGAATTATAACAAACTAATTAAAACCTTAGCAAAAGGGACGGCTGGGTGGCTTAGTCATTAAGCGCCTGTCTTCAGCTCAGGTCATGATCCCAGGATCCTGGGATCGAGTCCTGCATCGGGGTCCCTGCTCAGTGGGAAGCCTGCTTCTCCTTCTCCTATTCCCCCTGCTTGTGTTCCCTTTCTCGCTGTGTCTCTCTCTGTCAAATAAATTAATAAAATCTTAAAAAAAACAAACACACACACAAAAAAACCTTAGCAAAGGAGGGGTGCCTGGCTGGCTCATGGGGTTATGGGTTTGAGCCCCACGTTGCTTGTAGAGATTACTTAAAATCTTTAAAACAAAACAAAACCAAACCTTAGCAAAGGAAATATAAAACCTCCTGGTACATCACGAAGCTCCCATATCTGAATCCCATGGAGAATGCAACATCTTACCTGGAGCGACATCTCAATCAACATTAGCAGCTTCTTGATGCCTATCCAGACCTTCTTCCCTTTGACTTGCTGTGAAATTGTGGTACGTTCTTTATCTTTGAAGTTGCCCAAAAGCTACAAAAACAATAAAAAGCACAAAAGCACTTTTGTAGCAAGTGCATCACCATTAATGCTCACATTTATCCTTAAAAGAACAGTAGTAAGAACTACCTGAGTGGTTCAAATTGACAGGATTTTCTCCTATTTTAAAAATCCAACCTGGCCTTCTTAAACCCATTAGATAAAATTAATGAAAGTGAAAACTGGTATCCTCAACCCTGTTTTCCTAGAGACCTCCATTATAATTCAGAGAGATGTCTGCTGGCGGCAGGGGAAAAAAGAGCTGCCACCCATAATAAATATCAGTTAAAATTTTTAACATGTGTCAAAGCAGAGACTAAATTTAAATCTTACTCAACCTCAGCACAGGAGCTGCTCACATAGGTAATCGGGAGATATTTATCATATAGATAATTTCTATTTTGGTGGGAGTATGCTCCAACCGCATGGGTCTTGAGGATTTTAAGAAGCCTTCACCACTGCTGAGCAAATCACTACATAACATTTTTTTCAGATCTCACCAAGTCATTTGTGTACATTGATATTAATCAAAAGTTTAATGAAGGTTACAGTTTTTAAAAATTTAAACTTTGTCATCCTCAAAAAATTGAGGAAAACATTTCCATATTATGAACTTGTTAATAAGCAGTTCCTTTTACTTCTGTAGCTTTTTTGAAGTCTCCAAGGTTTTAATCACTGTTCCAACTTATTAAATGCAAGCAAACAAGCAGAAAGCTATTGTGAACAACCAAATTTTCTACATATTGATCACTCTACCCTCCCCTTCCCTCATTCCAAGTTTCTGGCTCATGTAATTTGCATGCATCACTCCTGGTGGGCACAGAGTAATTCATTCCTGCCAAGCTGGGTGCTGCCTACACCAAGGAACAGAAGATTCATTCACTTTCACTGACATTCATCTCTTCCTCGAATTCCTGAAACGACTGAAGGTCTATCTCAGGTGCCTATTCTAGGTTAGCACAGAAACTAGGCACCGGGTGCAATGTCTGCCACGCCCCCTTAGCTTTATTCCCAACCCCAACTCCTTTCTAACAGACACTTTGCCATCGATTGGCTCATTTTCACCTCCAGAGCCTCCAACAGCTGCTCTCCTGTGGCAATGTTGGGCACGTGGATAGTGGTGCTGAAAGCGTTGAGCATCTCCATCTCCTGAAGGACATCTTTGCGGCTAGTGGTCCCAATGATAAGAAGCTTGCGGCCCTGATCGCAGCAAGAAAATGTGTTACAATGCAGGATAAGACTGTTAGGCAACTAGAGTAAGCCTGAACAATGTCCATTTATTTAACTGCAGAAATGCAAGTGGTTAGGCAAAAAAAAGAAATTCAGAATTTTCCTCATGAAAATCTAAAGGACAGTATCAAGAACAGGATTCAGAAAGGCAACAGCTTCTTCTTGTCATTCACGTCAATAAAATAATGGATGAGTAAGTCAGGGAGATATACAAACCAAATAAAAAGATACTGAAGTATATGCTGTAAACCATTTCTCACAGTCAACATGGTGTACGTATGGTGGGGACTGGAAAAAAGGAAATGAATGAATGGGAAGTCTGTATCACCCACTCAGCAAAGATTTATAATGATTTTAAGAAGGAGTAAGGTAGGGGCGCCTGTGTGGAGGGGAGGCGGGCATATCAGTTAAGCATCTGGCACTTGGTTTCGGCTCGGGTCATGATCTCAGGGTCCTGGCACCAAGCCTTACATTGTGCCCTCCATCAGGCTCTGCACTCAACACGAGTCTGCTTGAGATTCTCTCTCCCTCTGCTCCTCCCACTTGTACCCCCTCTCTCTAAAATAAATCTTTTTTTTTTTTAAGGGAGTAGGGTGACAATAATTGTTTACATTTATGCAACACTTACCTGTAAAAGGTATGGTGCCAAGTGCTTTACATAACTGTGTCATTTAATATTTTAAAATTTTAGTTTTATTTTTAACCCCAAAACATACAAAAAATGTTTTTAAACTATAGCAGGCCTATGCCACCATTACTGATTCCCTCTAGGTCATCATTTTTTTTTTTTTTTAAAGATTTTTTATTTATTTATTTGACACACAGAGAGAGAGGTCAGATCACAAGTAGGCAGAGAGGCAGGCAGAGAGAGAGGAGGAAGCAGGCTCCCTGCCGAGCAGAGAGCCCGATGTGGGCCTCGATCCCAGGACCCTGAGATCATGACCTGAGCCGAAGGCAGCGGCTTTAACNTTACTGATTCCCTCTAGGTCATCATTTTAAACTCTTAGCTTTTCTTCTTGTATTTACCTCCTTTTCTTTAAATAACAAGGTTATACCACTATTTTTAGATTTTTGTTTTCAGCTTTAAATATTATTGACTATCTATTATTGAAGATGGGGATATAATATTAAATTTTCACACACCCTGTCATGTACCCCTTTCTTGTCCTTCCAATGTGGTTATTTCATAGTCTTTGAATAAAGCTATATTCAGTATTTATCATGATTCTATAAATATGATTGACAGCTAAGCCATGTAGTATACTATTATTTCCTTTCCTAGAGAACATTTTATTTTTATTAGAGTAAGAAACTGCCATTTTCACCCTCTGCTTAGTTTACCAGATACCTATTTCAAGTTCATTCCCAAACAAACACAACCATGAATATCCTTTCAACACATCAAAACATGTCAGGGAATTTTAAAGTTTGTTTGTTTAAGACATCCCCCTCCTGGAGCCCTCTATTCTCAGAGTCTGAATGGATTGCTGCTGCGCAGCTGCAGTTCTAGAACTTTCTTCTCTTCTGTTAGATCCCCTACACCCTGGCCTTCATTTATCCCCTCTTTTCCATGGTGCACCTACTTCTAGAACTTCCTGAGAAAGAATGCACAGGAGATAAAAATGTAAAGACTTTGAATGCCTGGAAATGCTTTTATTCCACCATTAATATTGTCCATTCCATACCCGAGAGTTCAGCTAGGCACAGAGAACAAACTAAAAATAATTTTCCCTCCAGAATTTTGAAGGCGTCACTCTATTGTCTTTTAATTTTCAGTGTTGCTGGCTACAAGATTGATATTATTCTGATCTTGGCTCTTTGCTTCTACTTTTTTTTTTTTAAGGACCTTTTCCTTACCTCTATATTCTATAATTTTAAAACCACATACTTTGAGATAAGTTTTTCTTTACTCATTCTGCTGGTGCTAGATGGGTCCGTTCTAAACTGAAAAATGATTCAGTTTTAGGAAATACCTTGGATTATTTCTTTGATACTTCTTTTCATTCATTTTCTGTGTTTTCTGGTTTCTTTTTATACCCCTCCACCCCCTGCCCCCGAACTTCCATTAGTTGCATACTGGTCTACTAAGACTAATTGTCTATTTTTCTTTTCTGCTCCTGGTTTTTACCTTTCTCTTTCAAATACTTTTTGAGTTAGTATCAATGTTATCTTCCAACCTTTATATTAAGTTCTTCCTATATTTTCATTTCTAAGAGTTCTTTCTTATTTCTTGAATTTGTTTTTACTATCTTATTATATTTAATGGTGGGATACCTTATTTTAGATTTGTTTGAATATTACAGATTTTGTAATGTTTTCTTCTGTTCTCTGCTTTGTCCTGTCTTCCCGGAGTTCCTTATTTCCTATTTGTTCACTGGAGCTTTCCCTCGAGTATCTGGTGATTGCTGGATGACTATTCAGATTTAAGAGCTAAACTAGTGACTGGAAGTCCTGAGTCTGAGAGCTTCACTGCAGGATGATCAGATAAGACTTGGCTGATGATTGGGGGTCCTTCAAAGGTCAGGATGTGTACCTTTTTCCCAGGAAAGAATCTTCCAATTTTCTTCCTGAAGGCTATAAAGCTTAGTTTCCAGCATACTGGGAGTAGATGGGGGAAGGGATCTGGTTCTCTCACCATTCAATATGGAGACTCCCATTTACTCCTATTTATAGAATGGCATCTCTTGAGATCAACATCTCATTTCATGTTCATATAATCCTGAGAATTAACTACTTGTATTCTCTCTACGTTACTGATGAAGCTATTGAATCTCACTGATATAAGTAATTTGTTGAAGGTCAAATAATATATGATGGGCCCAGGAATAGAAGCCAGATCCAGAATACAAAACTGTATACTGCTTTTCTTGATGAAGAAAAACACATTTAAAAAAGTGCTTACTGGGAAAGTGGAAAAGGAATGCATTTTAAACTATGTCACTAGATTTATGGTACACACTTATTTCACAGATAAGCCTTTAATACAATCATTAAACCTATTCATGGATCTCAGAAACTCAATGTTAAAATGAGAAAATAGGGGCACCTGGGTGGCTCAGGTCACGATCCCAGAGTCCGGGGATCAAGTCCCATGTGAGCAGAGAGCCTGCTTCTCCTTCTCTCCCCTACTTGTGCTCTCTCTTACCATCTCTCTCTCAAATAAATAAACACATAAAATCTTTTTAAAAATAAAGGAAAATAAATGAGAAAATAAATTATGTGAAAATTAAAATAAATGCATGAAAAGATGTTAAGAAATTGAAGATTGGATGCCAAAATAATTTCAGTTTGGGTTTTGTAGACATTATACCACTACTATCAGTAAGGCAGACCAACCATTCTCAGTCTTAGTCACTGTTTTTGTCCACCTTCTGTGCCAATAATGGAAAATGAACCAACATAAACAAAGGTATATCAGAGAAGCAAAGTCAAGACCTTCTGGCACAATTAATGACTGGCATATAGATGACTACGCAAAGACCATGGGATAGAACTATATCTGTGAAGTATACAGACTGGAAGATAATCATTATTATTATTCAAGAACTCAACTAGCTAAAAATCAAACACATTATCAACAGACCTTTATCAAGCTCCTAGATGAATATGGAACAGATCCTGTATATACAGAGAGACAGCTACAAAAGAGGTAATAAGGATACATTATGGACAGGTGGGGGGTATTATGTACAGGCTGTCATAGTAGAGGGAGGGAACATGTGGCAGAGAAATATCTGTTCTTTCTCTGGAACCGAGTCTTAAGGAAGGAGTGGGTTGACTAGAAAGATGAAGGGGAAGGATATTCCAAGCCTGAAGGAGCAGAAATACATAAGCCTGAGGGCGAAATAATACAAACAAAAACTGGGGAGTTGGGGTAATTACAAACAAACAAAGACGTACACATTTCTACTGTCACAGAAGAGTGTTGCTTTAACATTCAACGCTAAATTCCATCTTTAAACTTAAGAACACATCCCTGAAGGCTAATAGATGCTAAAGGCCACACAGGCTGGTACATCCTCATGACAATGAAAGGCAATTGTCATCTGTCCTTTTCCTGAGGTTTTTAATGTTCTACAGCCCATAATTCAAATTCCCTCATCTTGTTTTCTCTCAAGGAGGGCCACACGTTGGCCCTAGAAGAATGGCATTAAAGAAGAAGCTTCTTACTCACTCCAGAAAGCTGGAATTGCCATTTTCCAAGTGAAACTTTCTCCTACGTTAACCATGACTATGCTCTTCGGAGTGTTGAAAGACTGGGAAATGTAGAGCAACTTACAATGGAAACACTAATTTATGTTTTGCTTTACTTCTTGTTTAACAAGACTGCAAACACTGCAGAGAGGTCATGACCCAGGCAAGTTCAGGCCTTGACTTGTAAAGCATCATCTTTAAGAAAACACCGAAAATCATTACCAAATAATTAAATTGTGCTGGGTCATTTTGTCTATTAATTAGTGGTAATGCTCATGAGGAAGCTTTATCATGAAAAAACAACTGAGTGTGTTGATGTAGTAAATCACACTGGAGAACATTTTGGATGAAAAGCTGCCAGCAGCATGTAATAGAAAAGCTGGCTTTAAAAATAAAAGTAGAGTTCAACCCAAGAGGGGAAATCCAACTCCTTAATGTGTGGCTACTAGTCTTAAGTCTACAGCACGGAAACATGCTCCCTGACGGAAAGAAAAAAAGTAGAATGATAACTTATTTGAAGGAGAAAAAAAATTGTTCCCAGCATACTCTTTACTGAGATTTGCTAGTTCCTGATACAATAAAGAAACGGGCCTAAATAAAATGACTATCTCCCAATCGGATTATGATAAACATTGTTCCAAGGTTAAATAAGTATTAGTTAACTAATTCTTGGTACCATAAGAAGCAACTCAGGTGAAAACATTTCCATGAAAAAGGCAGGGCTCAGTCAGGTGTTGATCCTTCAAAAAAACACTTCTTTACATGATGAAGAATGAACAAAGTACTAAGCAGTATCTAAGCCTTTTGCTACACAAAGGACTAACCAGATAATCCACACCCTTTCATAGGTCCTGCCCATTGATTGGCCCCAATAAACTGATTTGTAACAAAAGTTCATGTGGAAGAAAGCTTTTTTTTCTTAAATAAAAATGCCACCAATGTAATACTGCAGTGGAATGGAAGGGCTGATTTTAACCTGTGAACAAAAGTAAAGTCAGTTATGCAGTAAAGAAAGGCCATTCTTTCCATATCATTCAATGCTGAGCAAGTGTAATACACCCTTGGTAAGAAGAATTAACTGGGAACAATTGGGAACCCTGAAATGGATTAAGAAGTGAGTTTAAAAGTGCAACTCAAAACTGCTGTGTCCCGGGGCCTTAAACTTTATTTTCTGATTGTTAGAATCTGAGGCTTTTTTGAGAGAGAAAGTTTTTCAGAATATTAAGAATTTATAAAACCAGTGAGTAAAAAACTAGTCGATCAGATCATTAATGAAAATTTATTCTGTTCAGGTATTTATGAATTATGAGATTTGGTCTGTGCTCTCAAAATGCTCACAATTTAGCTGGGAAGAGCAAATACACATTCAGGGACCAGTACCAAGTAACACATCAGCAAACACAAATTATGATGGCCCAGGGGACAGAGCTTCAGGGGACAGTTTCATTGGAGTCGGGGCATCTAGAAAGACACAGAGGAGGCCCTGGAGGAGAAGGGACAGGTCTCTAATGCTACTAAATCCCATGTGGGTGGTGGAGGCAGCTGAACCAGAGAGCTCAAGGCTGAAAACGAAGGCTTTTTTAGAGAGAGGGGAGTGGGCAGCCACTGAAAGGAAGACTCAGAATGCTTGATTAAGGAAGGAGATTCGATATAAAAAGCAACAGGAAACTAAAGAAGGTTCTTGAGGAGGCAGAAGAGTGAGGAAGAGAGAGGATCCCGGCAGCTCCAGGCAGGACGGCCTAGGGGCGGGTGGAAAGCGATGTGCCGGCTCTCCAAGTCAGCATGCCCAGGAAGGATCTGCACGCCCCCCCGCCCGAGACCTCACACACGATGCCCTTTTTAAGGCAAGCCCAGGGCTAGCAGACAGCAAGGGAGGAGAGACAAGTCTCCTGAGGGACAGGCGGCTTGGTGCAGTAGCAAAAGGACTGGCTCTGTCATTCACAGCTGTGTGATTTGGGGTAGATTATTTCACTTCTGAGTACCTGTCTTCTTCTCAATCATAAAAATGGGATTAAAAATCCTACCTACCTGTCAGAGTAGAGTGCTGTTTGGGGTGGGGGGAGAAGGTTGGCGAAGGGGAGTCTTTCAGAGGAGGCAAGAATGAAAGCAGGTGCGAGCTTGAATGAATGATCTTGAAGGGAACTTGAAACAGCATCCTTTGTGTAGGATGTCAGGACTCCCTAACGTTATAGTTAGGTCAGGGTTAGGTTGGGTGGGCGAGCAGTGGGGTGTCTGCAAATCTGTCTCCTCCCAGCGCAGGGTACTGACAGTCAATGATGCTCAGAGAGCGCATTCTCCCAAGATTCACTATCAATCTTGAGGGGAAGAGGAGAGCCCCAATCTTCAGTTGAGTAGGGTTCCAGTGAGACCCAGATGAGGTCTGAACTAAGATCAACTATCACCTTTAAGAGTCCTGGCAGAGGGTGAGAGTGAGCGGCCTCAGCAAGAGGCTTCTGAGGGAGAGGTCAGTTCAGGGTAGGGGTGTGAAGAAGCATTCCCAGTAAGCCATGCTTTACTCCCCCACTTATCTAGCTTCATCACAAAATGGGAAGAATTTCACATATTTTCATTAAGTTTGTATTATTCAACACAGAGACTTTTAAAAAAACATTCTACCCACCATAGTTCTTATACAACTTTATCGCTGCCTTTATTTGCGAGTCTGAATCTTGTTCGTAGCTTGTCAGCTCCCTGCAGGTAGGAGCCATGTTTTATCCATCTCTGTCCTGGTGGTTGATAGCACAGCATACCCGGCACACAGAAGATACTCCTGTGCTCCCTCCACCTAGAATCCTCATCCCTTATATGACCGCATGATTCTCTCCCTGACGTCACGGCACTGCTTGAATGTCACCTCTTCCACGAGGTCCACACAGACCCCCATGCTCCACCATTTAAAACTGCAGACTCCCCTTTTTCAGTTCCCTTTATCCTGCTCTCTTCCCCCCAGTATGGATCACCTTTTAACATGCAAAATACATCACTCATTTACTCTCTTTACTTATTTATTGTATTTATTGCTGGTCTTCCCTCAGCAGGACAGCATTTTTGTTTGGATCTATTGATATGTCGGGAGCTAGCACCGTGCCTTGTACACACTGTGTAGTGAATATATTTGTGTTGAATGAAAGAGTGGTGATCTCATTGCAGGCTTCGAGGGTGCAGATCACTCCTTCCTTATTACATTCTCTGTTCCGGCCCTGGAAAAATGCACATTATACCAAGTGTTCAATAGGAAAATAACTACCATTTCAGAGTCTATACCTTGGAGCTCCCAATGGGAAATGCTATAACAAGTTTTCAAGAAAATAATCTAGAATGAATGGAATGTACACTTCATTTACAATGTCAGTAGATGCCATAAGGCTGTCATTTCTTTCTTTGAATTAACTCATTGATGAATAGTAAAGCTACTGATTGGATAATACAGACTTCTCTAACAGTGAAAAGAGGAGATTCATTAGAAGACATTAATTCAAGCTAGTGAAACAACAAGCATTATTAAGCATCTCCTATAACTCTTGGTTTCCCCAAAACAAGGGAGAAAATTGACTACCATTCAAAACAACCAGTAGTCAGGACAGTAAAAGGAGGGGTTGGAGCCTCTTTGCATATTCTGCATGCATTTCTGATTTCTCATGCTCAAATGTCTGGTAACTTTTTTGTGTGTGTGGTTAAATATTTAAGTTGAATACCAAAGGAAGGATGTTTCAAATAAATCATGCTACAACCAGGCAGACAACTACACTTAAAGTCTCCATTAGATTTCCCCCTGAAGCAAATTCTTAGTCTACTGTCTTTGTAACCATCCTCACGGTGCTGTTAGCAGGGCAGAGGACAGTAAGGAGGGGAATTCACGATGCAGACTGGGTATGAAAAGAGAAACTTCACCCCAAATAACTTAAAATAATTACTATAGGCAAGAGCAGATCACTTTATGGTATTACAGAATATTTTAGTAACAATTTGTGAAAAAGACAGTGAATCATGAGATTTTACACCTGAGTAGCTCTTGAAGATTACCTCGTATAAAGATGACCTAGTCCTCCCCTGGTTATTTTGTAGATGAGAAACCTGCGATGAGAGGTGAAGTGACCTGTCTGCAGCTTTTATATCCAGGCAGGGAGCTGAAGCTAGAGTTCAGGCCTCTTAGATGTTTCCATTATGCTTTTCTGTCCATTGTTCTCATCTGTGCAATTTTTAACTCACATCAGCAATGGCTGATCTCTTAATTATGAGTCAGGGAGACACATCACCTAGGAATTATGATCTCTGAGCTCTTAGGAGAAAAGTTTTAATTAAGAAAATAAAGTGGACTGACCATGCCACAGTATTCTTAGTGCCAAAAGGAATAGTTCTCATTAGAAACTGGACGAAGATGACCACTGATTCATTAGCAGATCCAAACTCTTCAGTCTTGCACCCACAGGAAGTGACCCTCCCTTTCTCAACGTTTAGTTTGATGTGCCCTACAACGACCTCTGTGCTCTAATCAGGTCAATTTTCTTCCTTCTCATTTAATTTCTACCTCTGTGACTTTTATCCACAGCCTTCCTCTTTACTGAAACGCTTTCCAGAGTTTTCTACCAGTTTGCAATGATCTCTTATGTCCAAAATATTTCAGAATTTGCCTTCTCTCCATACTCTGCCCTCACTTAACCCAACATAACTCCATGGACTCCTACAGGCCCCAACCTTTTTGAACACAGATCAACATGGCCACACTTAACTGGAGGCCAGTCTGCTGAATAATTTCAGCTATCCAGAACACAGAGTCAAGAAATAAGTAAAAATCCTCTAACTTCTAGGACCAAAACAAAGTGAGATTCAAGTGATTTTACTCACTGCTAGTGTCACCTGATCCATTAGGCACAGTGGGCACAGTGGCCAGGGCCTGTAAAACTTGGACGGGCCCACAAAAATATTCTTTTTTTTTTTTTTAGTAGGCTTCATGCCCAGTGTGGAGCCCAATGTGGGGCTTGAACTCACAACCAAGAGATCAAAACCTGAGCCATGATCAAAAGCTGGAT
Source organism: Ailurus styani (assembly GCA_002007465.1). Taxonomy (NCBI): domain Eukaryota; kingdom Metazoa; phylum Chordata; class Mammalia; order Carnivora; family Ailuridae; genus Ailurus; species Ailurus styani. The sequence goes on along the minus strand of LNAC01000540.1, from coordinate 921,683 downwards.
GCTTACCTGACTGAGCCAACCAGGTGCCCCTCTAAAAAAATCAGAAGAAAACAAAGACCTTTCAGGTCAAAGAAAACATTTTTTGTTATTGTTGTTTTTAAAGATTTTATCTTATTTTATTTCATTTTTATTTTTTTTTTTTAGGTGGGGGAGAGCCAGAGAGAGAGAGAGAGAGAGAGAATCTTTTTTTTTTTTTTTAAAGATTTTATTTATTCATTTGACACAGAGAGAGAGAGAGAGATTACAAGTAGGCAGAGAGGCAGGCAGAGAGAGAGAGGAGAGAGGAGGAAGCAGGCTCCCCGCTGAGCAGAGAGCCCGACGTGGGCCTCGATCCCAGGACCCTGGGATCATGACCTGAGCCGAAGGCAGCGGCTTTAACCCACTGAGCCACCCAGGTGCCCGAGAGAGAGAATCTTAAGCAGATTCCACACCCAGCACAGAGCCTGACTTGGGGCTCAATCTCATGACCCTGAAATCATGACCTGAGCCAAAATTAAGTCGGATACTCAAGTGACTGAGCCACTTAGCTGCCCCTAAAGATTTTATTTTTAAGTAAACTCTACACCCAATGTGGGGCTCAAACTTACAACCCTAAGATCAAGACTCACATGCTCCACTAACTGAGCCAATCAGGCACCCCAAGAAAATGTCTGAAATACCAACAGCTAGAAAATAAAGTTCTGAATTTTTTTATGGAGGAAGGGCCCATGTAAGTCATAATGTGGCCCTGTTCAAAGGAAAACTGCTCCAGCTCTTGTGGCCTGGTTATTCCTACTTTACAAACAACTCATGAGTCCCAGTGGTTACCTTTTTTAGTTCACACCTGACCAGAGGCAGCAAACTAGAAAAGTGGAACCATCAGAGGTAGGTAGGCTAACACAATTCAATGGGATTTTGCAAGTCACAGCTAACAGCAAAACCATTAAGAAAAAGAAAAGGTATCAAAAAACTAAAACATAACAGAACAGGGCATACTGGACCTATTTCATGACCACCTGGACAGAGTTGTACACATTCCAACAGTTCCTGCTGTCACCCATGATATTACTGACCCATGTGATTATGATTTGGAATGATGATCCATATTCTTTAACACAGTTCAGACACCAAAAATGTATGTAGCAATTTTTTCCTCTTAAAAAGGGCTTAAGTATAACAATAGATATTTAAAGAGTTTAAGCTTTCATCATTTGAAAAAAATAAAGCTTTTGTTACGAATTCCTATTCTTGTCTCCAGGGAAACTGAATATGCCACATGAAGCCTGAGATAAGTAACTGTACACAAAACATTTCCTTACATTTCCAAGTATCAGTTAGTGTGTAAGTAATAAAAATTTGCTAATTCTGGCATAGATGCATCCTTCACCGTCTCTCCTCATTGCTTCCCAGCTGGAATTCCTTAGCGTGCCACAATGGCCCTGATAAACCTCCTTCTACTCATTTTTCAAGACTAAGATCATGAACTCTTTGCAGAACATTTGCAGATTTTCTCAGTAAAATAGACTGTGCTTTCCTTTATATTCCACTGGAACCCATAGAGCTTATAAAACTTAACTAGATACATCATGTTTACACATGTGTCTCCATCACTGGATTGGGACAGAGGTACTAGTTAGACTCAGTTAATTAAAAAACCAAAAACCAAAACCCTTCCTAGGTGGATGAACTAGAAAGAAGTGGGCAACTATCCTTGCCCCCCCACCCCCCAAGCCCCAGCACCTGGTAGGAGTCACTCTCAAGGCTAAGGTTGCCAGATAAAGCCCCACGTATGCCCCAAACACTGCAGGCTCATATGATAGGAGATATACCAAAAATTATTTGATGTCTTTCGGGAATTCAGATTTAACTGCAAGTCCTTTATTCATATCTACCAAATGCATCAACCCCACTCAGAGTGGACACAGCCCCACACCACTGGGGTAGATGGCGTGGTGAGCAAAGTGTGGGCTGAATGTTAACTCTCAACTGTCACTCTACCTTGTACCCACTTTGTTCACCAATTGCACAACTGACCAGGTGGTCCTGGATTATATGCTCTTTGAGGTACAAGTGTCTCATTCATCTTTTATTCCTACAGTGTGGAGCAAATGCTTATTAAGTGTACATCCAAGGGAAAGCATATATTCTGTAAAGTAATATTTCAAACTTGTATGTCAAAAGAAATATTTTTGGATGGGGAAAAAAACCTTCCCATTGCCCTTCCATGGAACTTAATACAACTGTCGCCATCTGTCTTCGTCTACCTTGGTCACACTGGCATTCCAGCATCATAAGCTCCTACTGGAAGCACAACACTGAGCTGAATGCCAGGTGTCTCCAAGGACAACTGTGAGAGGCATGAGAGATTTTCAGTTTTCCTCTCAGGACCACAGGGCGTCTTACAGACCAGACCTTAAATTAAATCAGCCTTACAAGAAAAAACAAGGTTAAAAAAAAATTACACATAAACAAGCTTAGAGACAAAGGTATACTCATTTAACCCTATTAAGCAAACAGCAAATCATTGGAAGGATTGGAATTAAAGAATTTTGACAGTTACATGCTGCTAGTAAAAAATGAAAACAATACACATTGTTTTTCTTTTTTCCTGATTATAAAGTAACAAATGCTTACTGTCGAAAGTTTATAAAATATAGGAAGCAATAAAGCAGAAAAAAATCACCTATAACCCTACCATCAGGGGTACAGCGGGTGCCTTTAAGATGGGGAAATAACAGAACTTCCTTTTGTTTTTATTTTTGATTGCATTCTTCAAAAAATTTCCTTTTTTGTATATATTTTAAAATGAACATCATCTTAAAGAATAAGAGATGTATTAAAAGGTTGGGAGGATAGGCTCATATGCTTTTTTTACCAGTAGGGGTGCGCATTCAAAAAGGTAGAGGGCCGCTGACATAAAGGCAACCATAAGGAACAATTTCGGCATTACTCCCCCTCACCCTCTGCCCTTTTATCTTTGACTGAAATCACGCTCAGAGAGTAACTCAGGATTAAGTGAAAGGTGACTTGACAGTGATGTGGGCAGTTTCTGACATAGGCCCAGTTTATAGAGACAATGGGTAACTAGCTGGGTGGCCAGAATTTTCCACCTGACTGTGTCATCTGGTTATTTCTCCCCATCCTTCCTTCCCATTATTGCCCCTCTTATTCTGGAAACTGGCTCCCGTCTTCCGCTTGCTCCAGGGCTGGCTAAGGCAGGCAGGGGCTGCAAGGGGCAAGATGGCTGGCAGAGAAAGCTGCTATGCTCTTTCTTCCGGCTTCTAGGGCTGGTTTCTTCAGCAGCAGCCATGTGGTGCCAAGCTCCTTTGATATGGGTTGGTTGCTTTGTTGGTTCTATATATTTTTTGTGTGAGGAAAGACCGAGTCAAAGTTTTCTCTGAAGTGAATAATAAAGTAATAACTGAGTTGTGCTTTGCAGTTTACAAAGAACTACAATAAACACGTATCTTATTTAATTCTCACATTCTTAACCTCAATAAAACTATCATTCCTATTCTAGAAAAGTGAAAATTGAGGCCCAGAAGTGACTGGATTCAAATTCAAGTCTTTGGATTTTAACTCTTGTGGTCTTATTTACTGCCAAAGCTAGTTCTAAGTGTAGTTAAGACCCACCATCTTCGAAATATTCATTTGTAGTAAATATTATCATCCGCGTAGCCTAAATGGTTAAAAAAAAAAAAAAGGAAAGCAAAGGCAGGGACACTCAGATTGTCTGGCGCCTACCTGTGGAAGCCCTTTCCATTCCCCAATGTGAGGGGTAAGGAAGGTTATCAAGATGAAGACGTGACTACAGACCAAGTGGTGACTTAACAAGATCAAGACCCCATTCCATCTACTTCCCAATAACTATCAGGAATATTAATGGACTGTTCTGGACCTTATGTAAGATTCCTCTTACTGGCTCTTCTTATCCAACAGTTGTTATGCCACACAGTATAAAGCCCTAGGAAATCTCCAAAGATCTGTGTATTTGCTTCAGGGACAAGAAGGCAGGAAAGAAGCTGTGAGACACTAACCTGGTCTACCCTAAGTTAGGAGAATAGGGGAGCTTTAGTCACAAGCAACAGGTGGCTGTAGGGGAAAAGCAGTAGGTGGGCCAGTCCTTAGAGGCTGAGGATAAATGCAATAGGTAGTGTCCTCAGGGATCTGACAATGGCCAGAAGCCCTGTTCCTCCCTCGACTCCTTACCCTGTTGAGCCCTGAACTTCCTGTCTCTATTTCATTCTTCATTTATAACAGGGATCTCTAGTTCTCAGACCAGAGTACTTAGGAAGCTTCTAAATTCCAGCACATGGGAGAGAGGGAAGCAGGGCATACTTATATTTTCCCAGTACTGTGAATGAGGGAATCTGGGCCTGGGCATTCCAGGTTGGAACTCCAACTCTGTGACGATCTGCTACATAGAGCAGTTGCATTCTTTAGTTTTCCTATCTTACAGGCTAAAAAGATTCTGTGGACTATCTAAAGGCACCTCTTTCCTTGAAACAAGCAAACTGGAAAACACATTTCTAGTTTCATACAATAGTCTTAATGAAATACTAGACTCTCTAAGAACTTTGAAACAGCCACAAAACGGGAACAAACGGAATCTGAGATGGTCATCAACCCTTCTCCCCAAGCAATGGGAATATTCCAATAAAGAGAACATTCATTCTTTTTTCGAGGATGTTAGGGTAAGACTCTATAAATCAATCCTTTACAGACACCATGCTCTGTGGACAATGGCAGATTCCTACTTTTCAGTAACTCCATGTTCTTCAAGACAAAGCTTCAGTACCTTCTATCTTCGCAGTCTGCAGGTTTATAGAGGACCTCATGATACATTATCTTCATTGGCCCTCAATGGTGTAGGTATGGGAGGGAGAATTAACTTCACTTTACAGATGAAGACATATATAAAGATATTAAGGGATTAGTTCAAAGTTGACTGAGCTAAGACTCAAACTCAGGTTTTCTGGTTCCAATACAAAGAGCAAGTTCTGTAGTGGGGGGGGGGTTCTTCACAAGATCCATAGCACTGCAGAATACTATGGTACTAAAATCAATACTTCTCTAACACTGATGTCATGTCACAGTAATATATTTATCGCAGTGGGGCTCAGTGAAGACACTCTGGCAGAGAGAGAAGATTGTGTCTCAGCACCATTAACAGTTCCCCGATGATTAAACTTCAGATATTTAATTTTAAGTTAGCTGAAAACAGTGTATACATGTGATATAATTTTTTGTATTCATTAATACCTACTATAGATGTGCTCTACCAAACCAAACCAAAATCCTATTTTGAAAACATGTTTTTTAAAAATGTGTGTGTTTTGATTTATTTACTTGATTTGATTTCTTTTTTAAGTAGGTTCCACACCCAATGTGGGGCTTGAACTCACGACCCTGAGATCAAGAATCACATGCTCTACTGACTGAACCAGCCAGGTGCCCATGAAAACATGGTTTTATTCAGCAGGTATCTCTAGCATTGTTTTATAAAAGGATTCATCAAATTTCTTTCACTAGTTTATGTGACTGAAATCATTTTACATATATAATATATATATTCAATTTACATAGAACTTTCTGAGACAACCTACTATACTAAGCGAAGTATAGAGAATTTTATAAAACATAGTAGCCATCTAATGTCACTGACTTAATAAATGGAAAAATTGGACCACTGAATTGTCAACCATCATACACCTTTTCTTCAACAAAGCAGTCCAATGCACAAGTCATCACATCAATGATTACGATTAATATGTCTGGCAAAATGACTACACCTCTTTCCTAAAGTGGTTATACATCTTATTGAGTCATATTGTAGTCATTAGCCAGAGTTAATTTTGAACAGATAGATGGGGAGATACTCATGTTTAGGCCTGCACGATTTGGAGTCTCTTCCATTATCTGCTTATTTTGCTGAAGCAACCCAAAGGCTGAAGAGTTGCTTAATATCACCAAGACTTCCTAATAACATCTCTGAAGAAAGACTGTACTCAAATGTCATGTCAGGATTACATGAAGAGCAATCTTGTCTAGAGACTGGTGAGCTTTAAAACAAAATCTATGGGACAAACAGATACACCTGCCCAAGTTCCCACCAGCAGCTCATACAGTTTTTTTATTGGTCCATAATGCCAATTCCAGCTCTAAACCCTAGGGGCCAGAGCAGTGGGGTAGTTGTTTTTTTCAACGACTTTTACTTTAACTAAAACTCTAACAACCACTAGGTCTGGATTCTACTTCAGTAACACTGTTATGAATTCAGAGTGGTCTTCTCTTGTAAGAGTTTACAGTTTCCAAAGAGTTTTCCAACTGGTATGCTGCAAAGGAGGTCTAGGTGGACTAAGGTACCAGTTCTCATCAGCCCTGGGGAAGGCTGGGTGGCACTTGGTGGGGGCTGTGCTGAGAGTGGCGGCAGCCATTTACCCGAATCCCTCCACAGATGCTACTGGTTTCTATATACTATCACACTGAACTCAAAGAGGAACGCTTCTCCATAAATGACAAGGCCATTCTGGTAGCTGCAGATGCAGTCTTCCAATCTGATTCCCCAAAGTGTCAAGTAAACCCAGCACTGAAGCAGTCAGGTTAATGGGCTTAACTAACTACTCCCGCACTTGAGGAAACTGGGGAGTTGTGTCATTTTAGAGCCTGAAGAGCTCTTTTGTGGGCACTTTGTCTCTCAAAAAAGAAAAAAACAGGTGCCAGAAGAGCTCCATGAGGAAAGTAACAAAGCTGTCAGTGCTGCAGGTTGCGGGAAGATTCACCTGGCTTTACGGCTTTCCTACTGCTTCTTCCTTGACGTTAAGACTAAGGCTTTCATCCTCCTGATGTTGAAAAGCACATTCCCCTCAACTTCCATAAATCTGCAAAACCTGAAAGGAGCCCCAGTGTCACTGAGTAAAAGAGGCGGCTTTAGGAATCTCACTGGAAGGAGGGGTGTCTTCAAGCCTCTCACTGCTAAGCCGGACATTTCCTAACACTGGACAAATTGTACATCCAGCCCGGGGAGGGTGAACTGCAGTGGTCTTTTACCCTCCGAGCCAATTGTTAGCTTTTCACAGGAATCAGCAGGGAAGCACATGTGAAACCTCTGTGGTGCCGGTGAGCACCCCCATGCCTTGTGTGACTCTGCATGTAGATGAAGCAGGCCGGGGGCTTTCTGAGCCTCGGCTGGGAGTTCTCAGAGCAGCCCTTTTCTCCGGCGTGGCTCCCTGCTGGGACAGCCCTTTTCAGTGTTCTACCCCCCCTCGATCTCTTCTCCTGCACAACACAGGGCAACTTGATTGAAATAAAGACCTAGGGAACATGTTTTATTTTCTCCTGTTCAATCCATTTTAGAAAAGCTTTTAATTGGTTTTAAAAAGATGCTAAACAAAATGTGATGATGTTTTTCAGTCTTCATGAACTACAGATACCACTTTTTATACTTTCAAAGGGCTAATAAATCAATCATGAAATTAACTCTCCAGCTAAATTTAAAGCAAACCCACTGAATACCGGGTTCATTAAAAATCTATGCATTTACTTAGAAAAACTTAAAATTCAAAGAAAATTATCCTAGTAACTGAAATCTGACTTGAATTTTTAGTCCTACACTGAAAATCCAAGACCAAAGCAATCACAAAGGGAAAAAAAGAAGGCTTGTGAACCAGTTTTAATAAGCCAATTTACAACGAGGGAGGGGTGTGGGGGAGGGGAGGAGGAGAAAAGAGAATATCTGGATACATAACAACATGGTGCCCCTGAAGGGATTCTTTTATTTGAGCATGTGCACACATGCACACATAATTTTTCTGTGTGAAAGCTGGAATTACAACAAATGCAATATTAAGGATTCTGCGGCTGATATGATTACTATATTGTTTGTATACATGTACAGTTCCTCTTTTTAAAGAAAAATGCCTTCAACTTCTCTGTTTTCTTGATGGTGATAAAAATAATAGTTTTCTACCACCCTACGTGGCTCTACAACACTCAGATTCATATACTTTTAATATTTAATTGAAAACATCTGAAAAACCTACATGGATAACGGTTTGGTGAAGTGAATGCTTCCACTTTAGAAAGACAAATATTCTTGACACAGGATCAGCCTGAAAATTCTCCCTTGTTCCCTGAGAGAATACACACTAATTTAAAAAGCAAGGTAGTTCAGAGAAAGCGTATTTTTATTTCGTCAAATGTATGCCAAACAGAGATATTTGAAACATGAACTTCTCTGGCCACTGACGGACTTATACAGTGGGCCATCAGTAAGCAGGCCAGGTCAGAGTCACCAAATTCTGATTAATGGCGGGCTAGTAATCCTTAAAAGGGAATCCCTGCCATTTCCAATCACTAAGGCAACCAGATCTATCTTTGACTTCTTACATATTCCTATACCCTTCCTTTTCAGTCCTTAGAGAAATTCATTCCACGTTCCTTTTTAATGACCCAATCCCTGCTTCTAGGACTTCTCCCAACCTGGGCCATATATGGGATGCACACTCCTTGCTTCTAGCTCTCCCTATAACCCTCCTTTCATCAATTAAGTAGCTTCTGCAATCACTTTCTTCTTTAAAGTATCTGTTTTATTGAGCTATAAGTCATAGAACACACAACTCACTGACTTAAAGTGTACAATTCAATGGTTTTTAGTATATTCACAAAATGCGCAAGTATCACCATGATCAATTTCTGAACACGTGAAACACTCCAAAAAGAAACCCCATACCCATTAGCAGTCACCTCTCATTCTCCCTATCCACCCCTCCCAGTCCTAGGCAACCATGAACCTATAAGATTCTGTCTCTACAGATTTGCCAGTTCTGCTCATTTCACACAAATGGAATCAATTTGTGGTCTTCTGTGGGTCTTTTTGTGATTGGCTTCCTTCACTCAGCATGTTTTCATGGTTCATCCATGTTGTACTTCATTTCTTTTTATTGCTGAATGATATTCCATTGTATGGATATACCATGGTTTATTTGTGAACATCTAGGTAGTGTCCACTTTTTGGCTATTATGAATAATGCTGCTTTGAACATATCTACAAGCTCCTCTGTGGACATATATTTTCACTTCTTTGGGGTACATACCTAAATTGTTGGGTCATATTGTAACTTTATCTCTAACCTTTTGGGGAACTGCTAGACTATTTCCCAAAGGCTGCATGATTTTTATATTCCCACCAGGAGTGTACAAGGGTCCCAATTTCTCCATATGCACAGTAACACTTATTATTATCTGACTTTTTTTATTATAGCCATCATGGTGGGTATGAAGTAGTATCTCACTAGTCTCACTGGCTTCGATTTGCATTTCCCTGATGGCTAATGATGTTGAGCATCTTTTCATGTGTTCATTGGCCATTTGAAATTTATTTTTGAATGCTTTCACTTTAACAATACCTTGCCAAATATAAATTACAGCAATACAAAATAGGTAAGCCCACCAAAATGAGTGGACACTCAAAAAATATCTTTAGAAGTTATCTATACTTTTTGTTGAATAAGTTATTCATGAAGTTCATCTGTATAAAATTGTGCCAGACGTTGAGATTTAAAAACATTAGATAATGTTCCTTTCCTCAAGAATTTTACATTTTTACAAAATGGAAAGTTATTCCTAAGTTTTTAATCAAAATGCTACAAATCTTTTTAAAATATGCTCTATTTATTTCTATCAGTATCTATTTTGGATTACAAATAATTCTCAACCAGGGAATGTCTCTCTGTTTAAAGGAATGTATTTAACAATGTAAAGGACAAGAAGTTTAAAAAATATCATTGAAATATTATTCTTCCTTCTCCCAAATGACTTTTAGCATAAATTCTTTTTAGCTAAAGACTTAATAAGATACAATTTTTTTAAAGATTTAATTTATTTATTTGAGGGACAGAGAGAGAGAGGGCATGAGCAGGGGGAAGGAGTAGAGGGAGAAGCAGGCTCCCTGTTGAGCAAGGAGACCAACGTGGGACTCGATCCCATGATCCTGGGATCATGATGTGCTTAACCAACTAAGCCACCCAGGTGCCCCTAAATAAAATATAAATTTAAATGCCTGGAGAAAGTTCCCCAATCTAATTATTTTTAAAGTGCTATTTCATAGGAAAGGATTCTTTTTGTATGTGATATATACAGATATTGGGGTTATTTACTTTTTCCAGCAACTTTAATTATTTATTTTAAAGATTTTATTTGCGAGAGAAAGAGAGAGACACAGAGAGAGTCAGAGGGAGAGGGAGACAAGCAGACTCCCCACTGCGCAAGGAGCCCAGCACAGGCCTCAATCCCAGGACCCTGAGATCATGACCTAAGCCAAAATCAAGAGTCCAATGTTTAGCTGACTAATAAGCCAACCGGGCGTCCCTTTTCTGGCAACTTTAGGTTTATTTATTTACATATTTATTGAAGGAGTCAGAGAAGGGAAAAATATACTCACTTCTCTAACTTCAGCCTTAGAATGAGCTAAAACTCCAATTACTGGGAATGGTAGTTTATGGACAAATGATTACAAAATCCTTACAATGCATATATACAGTAGATTTTCAAGGTTGTTGTACCTTGTTTCTTTTCATTATTCTAGGATTACAAAAAAAACAAAAAAATCCTAGAAAATCAAGACAAGTCCATCACTTTTAGTTCTCACACACACACACAAATTTTAACTGTTAAATTAAAAAGCAGATTCACCAACATATTTTCCATACAGCTAGTTAAAATCTCTAACTTCAAATACAAGATTCCCATATAGACATTAAGATGTTTTTCAAGTTAGTATTTAACCCCTTTGTATCTGTCTTTGGCATTTTTCAAAGGTTATAGCACACAAAATCAGTCAAGAGAATTTGTGTCCTGTATCATAGCCAAACATGCCCCGGTAGCCTCTACTAATTAACATATATAACCAACCCTCATAGATGACTTTTAAATTCGTTAAGTTATCAAAATCACCAGTCTCCAGTAGTCACATCAATAAAAATGTAACATGAACAAAGAACCTGGCTATGCATTCCCTCCTCAAAAGTGCCACATGACACAAGAGACATAATTCAAGCTTAACTGTATTTTTTAAAAAGAAAAAAGAAAAATCTGCCTACAGGAAGTAAATATCCCCAAATACAATTTCTTAGGAAAATCTATCAAATGACAAATGAAACAAATGGGAATGTATATTCAATCTCTTCTACATGAATATCATGATCTCTTATGGGAGATGGAGATGGCTAGGGATGTGTAATATCCTGGGGAATTTAGAGAATAACAAAAACAGAACTCACTAGTCGAAACTAGGATTTGGGGATCTTCAGAAAGGAAACTTCTCTGTTAAGAAAATCATTTCCTTAAAACAGAAGGCCAGACCAGATGACTTATCCAAAGCCCCTCAACAACAGAATTTTATGTTTATGATTGCTTGCTTATTTGCATAATAATATACAATATACTGGAAAAATTCTGTGAAAATGTTTCTTATATTATTTTACCTGAGGAGGTGCCTTTTTGAGTAGCACGAGAAGAGCCTGTAATACCAGATTAGAAAATCGAGGGCCAATAGGAACATAATCTGGAAGAGAAACATTCCTATGCTTTAGGGATTTGATACACATATGCACATATTCCAAACAATTAGATTTTTCTGCATCAAGAGTAAACATAGTCATAAGTAACTGTCATGGAACTAATGATAATTAGAAAAGCAGTATCTCTGATAACTTAAATGCTTAAGACGTTATTTAAGATCTCTCATCTATAAATTTTTTGAAAAAGCTTTGAAATACCCATTTTGAGTTCAGGTAGACATCTTTGTCTAATATTCGGAGACAGTTTTTGTGTTTTTTGTCTCTTTTAAGGAAGAAAAAAACCCAGGTGTATTTGCTAACCATTTCTAAGAAAGTACTGCAAACCACGGTAATACAGTAAGCTCAGAGGCAACAAAACATACTAGAAAATGAGTAAGGGGGAAATGGCAATTAATTGTGTAAGTAAGGTACTTCGATATAACTGAAATGATGGTAGAGTCACTAAGACTGGTCCTCAGGTGGAGAAGAACAGAGAACGTTCTAAAACTTTCTATTAAACTTCTGCTAAACCTTCAAGACTCAGTATAAATGCCCCTCCTCAGCCTTCTCTGCATACTGCATATATAGTGCACCTGGCTTGTGCTCAGAACTACCTCTAGGCACCAGCCTTCTGATGTCCAAAATGATCTTTCCCTTTTCTGAATATCCAGAACACATGGCACATTCTACTTTGCAATAATTTTTACCAATGTATGCTAAAACAACAGCATATTACTTATTTTTTCTGAGACCCTAATAATTCTAGCACAGTAGAAAGGGCTCAGCTTACTTGTCAAATAAATGAACAAACAAGTACAGATAATAACTATTCATACAAGTGAAAATATACTCAGAGGGCACACATTCCTGACATAGTAGTGTTGCTATGACCACACATCTCAATTGTGTTAAGATAAAGGAATTTACACAGAGCTATGAGTTTGTGCTTAAAAGCTTTTAAAGAAATAATCCTATAAACTGGGTTGAAATGTATCAAAAACAGCAGACCGAAAACCCCAGGTCACTAGATAAAACTATCACATTAAGAAGACTTCAGATATACCTTATTATATATAGGTAAGTCTTTGCTTTATAACAAACATTGCCTTAAGAAACAAGAAAATAAATGATAGAGGACCTAAAGCAAGTCTGAAAATCATGAGGAAAATGTGGTAAAAACAGTTAACTTGAAATCATTACTACACCATTTTGGATAGCTCAAGAATTAACTCGGGTGTTGGGTAGTATTTTCAGAAGTTTATGAAGTCACCACGTGGGTTTAATTTCAATACAGTTATCACAGCATCCTGAATCACTATTATAATGCATTTATTCCAGATTTATCTAATTTTTGCAATGAAATAAAATGTAAGTAACAACACTTTTCTGGCATTAATTGGGAGAGTACACCTTATGAGTTGCGTACAGGGACGGTCTTATTATTCATCTTTTTATTCAGCATAAGAGATGGTTAATCAATACTTTAAAAAAATTTTTTTAATTACTGTAGAACACCTGTAACTTTCAGAATGTTTTCAACACTGTTATCTCATTTTTGTCGGCACACTCTATGGTATAAGTAAGGATGGGAATACAGTTTCTGTTCTTAAACAGGTACACTTGATTTCGTTGCAACAATTAGATAAATCTGGAATAAATGCATTATAACAGGTACTTGTTCTAACAAAACAGACTGAGGTACAAAAGAACTTGCAGCTTCTCCCAAGTGCTATTTCACTCCATTCACAAGCCCTTCTTCCCTTAGTTTTGTCAAAGTTCCTAAGTGGAAACTCTGGGGTACCGGCAGCTGAGAGGTACTAAACAGCAAATATATCCATCAATGGAAATTATTAGTCATTTATTATGGGCAGAGAACTCTGTGGAAGAAAGAAAATACGAGGTGTGGGCCCTAACAGGAAAGCAGTCTATGATGGAATTACAGTCCTAAGGCATATTTAACATGAATACCATCACTGACTTCAGATATAACAGATAACATAATTACTTATAAGACAAAGAAAAGTATTTCTATTGCCCTACACTTTATAAATACGTGCTATTTTTCTCTTGCAATTTGTGAGACATTAGTGTAATGTGGCAAAGATAGTACAATGGCAAAAGTTAAGACTCACCAAGCAGTCTCTCAATGTCATCCACAACCACACAACTAAGCTGGGATTTGTATGCATCATCAAAGATCTGGAAGAAAGTAAAATGATTTATCATCTCACTGCTCTCCATAATTATGACAATTTCCAAGACAATAAAATTTAGTTAATTCTTGAGCAATGCTTGAACAAAGCACAGTATAACACCAATATTTCAGATTCTACTACATTAGAATTTAGCAGATAATAGGATTTTATTTATTTTATTTTTTAAAAGACTTTATTTATTCATTTGACAAAGAGAGACACAGCGAGAGAGGGAACACGAGGGGGGAGTGGGAGAAGCAGGCTTCCCGCTAATGCGGGTCTTGATCCCAGGACCCTGGGATCATGACCTGAGCCGAAGGCAGACGCTTAATGACTGAGCCAGCCTGGTGCCCCAGATAATAGGATTTTAGAGCTAAGAGTTCTTACAACTTAAAAATGAGGAAATTGAGGCCCAAAGCAGTTAAATAACTTCTTGAAGATGACACACCTGGATCTTGGCTGAGCAAGGAGAAGGGTGATGCTGTTTTCAGCCCCATGAGCTGGATGTGTCACACACACACCTAGGCAGGCAGGAGAGCAGCTGGTCATTAACCAACTGACAAATCCCATCAAGTGTATCACAATGGTCTCTCCTCTGTCAGGAGCGTTCACTTCAGTGTTGTGACTCAATCCACAAGGGATGGATAGAATAAAACTGAACGTCGTTTTATTATCGATAAGAATTGTGCCCCTGTTGGGCACCTGGGTGGCTCAGTGGGTTAAAGCCTCTGCTTTCGGCTCAGGTCATGATCCCAGGGTCCTGGGATCGAGGCCCACATCGGGCTCTCTGCTCAGCAGGGAGCTTGCTTCCTCCTCTCCCTGTCTCTCTGCCTGCCTCTCTGCCTACTTGTAATCTCTCTCTCTGTGTCAAATAAAGAAATAAAAAATCTTAAAAAAAAAAAAAAAAAGAATTGTGCCCCTGTTAAGCAGGAACAACACTGACAGAACAGAATCCTGTTCACTCAAATCAGACCATAATGACCCAAATATTCACAGAAGAATTAAAGTTGGCTATAAAGGATCAGAGAGATGTTTCTTTAGAACCAGACAAAAAATAACAGTACACTGTCTTAAAGACAGTGAAAGAAATGCAAATTGAAGCAAGCATTAAAGGAAGTTGTTATATCCTGACAAGGATGTAGCAATTTCAAGCCAGACAAAAGATTTAATTTATGTAAAAGGTGGATATAAGTGTCCACAGCCTTGAGACCAGCCTTTTCATAAATGTGGGGGTTCCTATTCTAGTGACTATAACTGGGGCTCAGGGCACCCCACGGATGTCAACGGTAAGAATTAATTTCTGCATCCCAGCCCAGTCTTTCTGGTTGATAAATAACCTCAGTGCACCAAGATGGTAAGCATCCTTCCACCCATCTTGCTCGGGGTGGCATAATATTCCTTAGTGTTGATCTTTTAACCATAGATAATTAAGTATTAGGCACAGAAATAAAGTAAATCAAGTCTTTGGTATTAATATTTTTCATATTAAATTTAAAGACAACTTGTGTATAGTTGGTCTCAAAAGTATTTGTAACAATTAAGAAAATTTACCGTATCAAGATTAATAGATTAGCCTTACCAGTTCAATTTAAAATATGCTGCTGAATAATTCATTTTGATAAACTTTTACGTTGGAAGGTAAAAGATAAACAGCCTTACAAATGGCAAAGATAATCTAAGATTCACCATATTTATATTATTAGTTATATTTTAATTTATTACTAAACAAATGTAATTATAGTTACTTTGAAACTCAATGTTTTTTAGAGAACTGAAGTACTTCAAAGAGAAAATAAAACATTTTAAATGTATAAATATAGTTTTGCATATTTAAAGAATTTAATTAAGTTGTAAAAGTCCCCTTTTAAGGAACTTCTAAATTTCACTAGACCTACAAATAGAATAAGAGATGTTGGGGTGCCTGGGTGGCTCAGTTGTTAAGCATCTGCCTTCGGCTCAGGTCATGATCCGAGGGGTCCTGGGATCCAGCCCCACATTGAGCCCCACATCGAGCCCCCCATATTGCCCCCCATCGAGCCCTGCATTGCATCAGGCTCCCTGCTCAGCAAGAAGCCTGCTTCTCCCTCTTCCACTCCCCCTGCTTGTATTTCCTCTCTCGCTCTCTGCCAAATAAATAAATAAAATCTTAAAAAAAAAAGATGTCATTGGACTTTTTTCAAGTTTGTTTACTTTTATGTTAAAAAACTAGGTTTTAAATTATAAAATCTTAGTATGTTGACTTTTCGTTTTCTAAACCTTAAATGGTCTTTTTTATGCTCAAAAGTCACCCTCAAAGATGCAAAATAAAAACATGGCAAAACAAATCAACTCATGCTGGCAATCTGGATAGTAAGTTCCTCCCAACACACTATCTGATCTTTAAGGTGGGCACTGTCTTCCTCAGTATTATGCATTCAATGTCTGACACCACACTGGTGCTTAATAAATGTTCCCTAGATGCCTGAACGAAAGCAAGCCTCTGTTGCTTTCCTTTGCACCACCCCTTTACCCCTCAGTCACTCTCCCATACTGTGTTAAAATCCCATTTACCCTTTCATCCTCAGCTACCTGTCTCCCCCATTGGATTGTGAGGTGGATAAAAACTTGATTCATGTCATCTCAGGGACCCAGCACAGAACAGTATTTATATTTGCCCAGTGAATTTAGTGGTTGAAACACGCAAGTTCTAATTCCATCTTGCCATAAACCACTTGCTCTGTTCCCCTATGGTGCAGCATTTTGTATACTGTGTACATATTAAGGATTCATTACATTCTTCCTTGTATTATACTAGAATATAAGCACTCTGAAGGCAAGTGCTATCTCAATTATCTCTATATCCTCCTACCATTTAATATAATGCCTTACCAGAAAGTAATCAATAAAAATTGACTGCAAGAATAAATATGTATTTTACTTTGTTGTTTAAAGATTTTATTTGAGAGAGACAGTGTGCACAAGCAGGGGGAGGGGCACAGGAAGAGGGAGAAGCAGACTCCCCACCAAGCAGGGAGCCCACCATCAGGGCTTGATCCCAGGACCCTGAGATCATGACCTGAGCCCAAGGCAGACACTTAACCGACTGAGCCACCCAGGTACTCCATAAATATGCATTTTACATTCAAGCAGAAATATCGAGTGAGTAGTTGGAGACGCATGACTGAAGTCAGGGTATGGAGCTCACCCTCAGGGCAGTAACTGCTAAAACCATGTGAGGGGATGAGACCTCAAGGAGAAATGGCAGAGGTAAAAAAGAAACAGGCTAAGAATCAAATCTTGGAGTGTTACTCTATGCATTCATCCAACAAACATTTTCGAATTCCTATTATATGTCAAGCATCAATGAAGGCAATGGAGAGAGTAATGAATGATACAAATATGATCATACTTCCACAAAGCTTGGAGTGGGGGAAGCAGGTCACAGGTAATCATAATAAAGCATGACACTACTATGCTGGAGGAAACATGAGATGAGTTGGTAGTATATACAAAAGAGCTGCGGTAGTCACTGGGGGATACCCACACATGTGCTGCTTCTCTTTCTAGCATGTGGTAGGATTGTAGTTTCCCACCCTCTCTCAAGCAGGGATGACTATGGGGCTTGCTTCAGCTAATGAAATATGACTGAATATATATCACTTTCTAAAAGGAGCTTCAGAGCTACTGCATGATTCTCCATACTCCCTTTATCCTGCCTTGGCTATCATGATCTCACATGTGAGAAGGAGCCTCTATTATGTGTTTGTGTGAGTCTCTGAGAAGCTACAATGAGCAGAGCTCCTCCTCCGAGCCATAATGGACATGTAGTATGAGCAAAAATAAACTTTGTATGTTAAGCCACTGAGATCTGGGGGTTGCTCATTATTGCAGTGTAACTTAGCCTATCCTAACCGACATGGAGGATTATGGAGTCAACAGTGGTATCCTAAATTTAGGAAGTGGCATTTAAGCTGAGATCTGAAGGATAAACAATTAGTGGAAAACGGGGAAGAAAGTGTTCCAAGCAGAGCACACTGAATATTAGGAGGCTCAGAGTGAGAACGTTCAGGAGCACTGCAGGAACTGACATATAGTCAATAAGAATTAAAATGAAGAGCTGTTAGTGTGGTATGTGGGGAGAATGGTAGGTGAGAGACGAAGCAGAAGAGGTGACAAAAGAGGTGATGCAAGCCTGGACATGGAGGGTCTTACAAATTTCATACCAGTTGAAATTTTATTATAAAGGCAATAAAAAGCCACTAAAGGATTTTAAACAATGGGCCACATGTCAGGTTTATGATTTAGGAACATTTTTCTGGCTGATATATAGAAAAGCATCAGAGGGGAGTAATCATTGTTAACACTGTAGAACTCCAGGTGAAAGATGATGGTGGTCTGGAAGTAGGAAGGGGAGTGGGTGTTCTGATAAATGGATGGATTCTAGAGATATTTAAGAGGCAGAACTGAAAGGACTTGGTGATGAATGGGTGTGTAATCAGGAAGAAACTAGAGTATGGAGGGTTCCTTCTGGTTTGGCTACTGAAAGAGAGGACAGGAGAGAAGCTGGTTTGGGGATGGATCAGGAGTACATGTAAAAAGCAGGGAAAGAAGAGCCCTTTACCTCTCTCTGCACCCCCACCCCTCAAAAGTAGGGAAGAAAAATAGGACATTTATTTCGGCCTCTTGATACATAATGATCAAGCTTTGAGTTGGTGAATCCAAGACAGGAGAAAAGTTTAGAAACAGTTTCACAGTGGTTCTTGACTCTGTTTTTTTTTTGAAGACTGGACCAAGATAGCAGTCAACGTGGTATTCTATAAACTCTGGTGATGTCAAGGAGTCACTTTTCAGAATGCCTGCCCTTCAAATCATTTTTTAGAATTCTACTAAAGGCTGTACTAGTGTGGATTAGAGCCACAGGGGCCTGGGACACAGGGGACTGGCTATTTGCAGTACTCCATTTTTCCTGAGTCAGCCCTTCTCCTTTCTCAAGAACAGTACAGAGCTCACATGGCTACAGGAATTCAGGACATTGCTGGGGTCAAAACTGATGATAAACTGTCTGCTGTCTCACCAATTTATCTCAGATACTGTGTTCACGAAGCATTACAAATCACTTCATAGCTGACTGCATGATTTACCTATAAGATTTGAGAAGAAAAGTACTTACAACAGTCATTTAATGTCGGTTTTTGTTTTTGTTTTGTTTTGGTTTTTTTACAGCTCTTAATGTACTAATTACTCTCATGAGGAGAGGAGCACTCAGGGCTAACTCTCTTAACTACCTACTAACCATGACAAAGGCTGTGCAATTCCAGTTGTAACTTGACCAGTTTCAGTTGACAGGTCAACTGAAACTCCTTTGGGTAGCAACTCTGCTCTAATTTAAATACACACACCCCTTTCACTTCTTATACACATAATTCTTTACCTCACCTAGTCACTAGTGTGATATAAGGTCACCACTCTTCCTCGGAAACCTTGTTTTCGGCTTACTCCTCAGTCCCTTCCACCCCTTACCCCCACCGCCAGACCCCAGCACAGTGTTCACTAAGGAGACACTCAGACTTGACTGCAAGTACATGGGATTAGCTGCCAGGTGAAAGTCTAAGTGAGAGATTTACATAGTGAGCTGGGAAGTTCTACCACGACTTTAGGTGATAAACACAAAAAGGAAGAGAGGTACCAGAAAGAAAGATGCAGAAAAAAATACAATTGTACAAACTGCCCGCTCCAACCGCCGCGCCCAACCTGCCCTACTAAGAGCGCCTGGCACACGGAGAGCCGGCTCAGGATGAAACGATGCCAAACGAATGGTAGGCAGGCGGGCTGCAGCTGGAGCCAGGGGTTGTACGTCAAAGACTCTTTAAAAATTAATTCAAATTCAGATCCTCTCATTTAGTAAGATAAGTGTATGCCATTTAAGCTTTTCCTTGTTGGAGAGGTTATCAGTTGGGGATCAGATAAATAGTTATCATGCAAACCGAGACACCTGAAAGAGGGGTGCTGTTAATAATCATGCTGGAACAACAGGTAAAAGCCAGGATAGCTCAAAGCAAATCAGAATGTCTGGTCATCCAAGCTTTATGAGGCCGTGTCCTGTAGGGCAAGTAAAATTATCAGTATATATAGTCTTAGAGCCTGGTGAGAAGTCTGAAAGAGAAGGCTAAAGAAAAAGAATCTGAAGAACTGAAGAAAGAAAAAGTGTGTGAAAGAGTGGCCTCAGTCGACGTGAACATAATGAGAGGTCTATTCTAGAAGATGAATAGTATCTCTAGAAAACACAGAATGCCACAGTCTATTTCTGCTCTCTGGTACCACCTCTTGTGTGCAAAGGTAGGTACTAGGTTGTAAGGGACAAACTAAAATGCGAGGAGCCCAAGCTGAAGGCAAGAACATGCTGGCTGCACTATGCACACGGAGGAAAGGGAGGCGCGGGGCTCCTGCCACGCTGGGGTTGGGGCAGGTCTGAATATGGCCCTCAAGGACACTGCAAGCTCTCTAGGCACAGAGCCCACTCCTGGAATCTACAGACAAGCTAAGAGCCACCTGTGTGCAGGGGAGGGGCAGCAGCTGCCGATTCTGGAGTCTACATGAATACAAATGGGAACGCGCCAGCATTAGCTCCATGTTAATCCCAGCCTTTCAGAATCACAAACCACAGCAAAGCGTGTTCTAAGTGGATTCCGTCCTCCATTTTCTATAACCTCATTAGTGCTCTGAGGTAAGTGAAGCCAAATTCTCTGGTTCTTCTGGGGCCGAAAGAGTTCATCTCAATTCTGAAGTGGTTGGCGTGAAGTACCTAGTTAGTAGGAATCTGATGACAGTAGGAATCTGATGACTTAGAAAATCCCTAATGCCGTAAATCTGTCAGCAATTAGTTGAAAGCATACCCTAATCATATTTGGTAGCATATAAAAACGTAAATGAGCAAATTCAAATCGGTGCTATCAGTAATAATCTCTAGTTTCTAAAAATAACTTGGGAGTAGACCAAGCAAACATTAGCTGTCTTCTAATGAAACTGCCTCAGGAAGTGGACCTAAACTTTTGGCAAAGCACTAAAGCTTCCTGGAATGACCTTAAAATCCTTCATTTGTTCTCCCTGCTTTTCAGGAAAAATTCTTACATTTTTCACATAACACAAACCACAGAGTAGGGTATTCTTAATAATATGAAAAGTCACAAAGTCTGAAAGTTCTACTAAAGGTTGCACCATCCTCCTTTGTGTGCCAAAGAGATACAAACGCCAAAAGACAACGTGTATTAAACAAAACATGCGCCCACCCCCCAGCCATACTGGGACCAGTAGTCACTTACGGGGTGTCCACTTCTCTCAGTTAATATATGCACAAACTTCGATAAATCAGCTACATGATATATTAGGATGTTAACCAAAAACATCCAAATTCTGTTGCTTAGTAACTGCTGTCAAAAGATCCAATTTCCAGCTCTGCTCTTTGTACAGACTAAACCATGAAAAGAGGAGGATTAGGCACCATGATTCTGTTCTGTACAGACTACAATTTGCAGTGGGATTTACAGGAGGATATTCAAAGAAGATTATTTCCTTCTTGCAAAGCTAGTGGAAAGGAAAAATTCTTCCATTAATTTTCAGTCCTTTAAAAACAAGACTATATTATGTTATTAATGGGTATAGTTTTATAAATCGCTGATATTCCTACTTAATTTTGTTCAAACAATTTAGTCACATCAGATTGTTCTATTTCATCTCTGTACTGATTGTGTACTCAGAAAGCATCAAGATTAGGTAATTAGTTAAAATCAAACTCTACTGTTTTATTCTTTTGTTCATTTAATGGTTCACTTATAGAACTAGTAAAATAGATTTTTTTTTAAAAAAACACATGTGAATATGGATAAAGGAACTAAAATTTAAAAATAGAATGGAGTTGGGAAACAAACATAAAACGGGGGAGAAGAAGATCTGTAAACACTTCAAACATCTTAATGGAACATATGGTATCTCCACCCACCCCACCCCCCAATGTGAGGATAATGGCAGTGTTGAGGAGTTTATCCAAGGAAAAAGGATTTATTAAGCAAATTAAGAGAAGTACAAGGTAAAATTTAAATTAATTGAAAATAAACTACTCTCATGTATTTTAGCACCATCCATATGTGAACAAGAAGCAATAGCTTTGATTCACAGACCTGTACCCCTTGGGCAAATAATAAAAATAAAATAAAAAATAAAAAAAGAAGCAATAGCTTAATTACAATTAAACCTAAGATACTCACTAAAGCAAGCCAAATGACCCTCTCTACTAACGAAAACTCTTACCTCTTGGTTTAAGTAATAAAATGGTAATATAAAGATGTTCATTCTGTGAATCAACAAATCAGACCATCTCTAACAAAAATTAATGTGCTAAATTATATGAAATTTTAATACTTCTGAGTTTCACAAACTATTGCCATTACAAAACACTTAAAAAATCTTTTAACTTGAGCACTTTGTCATTAAAATGTAGCTGAAGAAATAATTTTAAATGCTAATCTTTTACCTCTCAAATTGGCAAGAAATATTTTAATTAATTGTTAAAGATTTTATTTTTTTTTTTATTTTTTATTTTTTTTTTTTAAAGATTTTATTTATTTATTTCACAGCGGGAGAGAGATCACAAGGAGGCAGAGAGGCAGGCAGAGAGAGGGGAGGAAGCAGGCTCCCTGCCGAGCAGAGAGCCCGATGCGGGCCTCGATCCCAGGACCCTGAGATCATGACCTGAGCCGAAAGCAGAGGCTTTAACCCACTGAGCCACCCAGGCGCCCAAGATTTTATTTTTAAATAACTTCTACACCCAACACGGGGCTTGAACCCAAAACCCTGAGATCAAGAGGCACATGCTCCATTGACTTAACCAGTCAGGCGCCCTGGCAAAAAAAAAAAAATATTTTAATAACATCAAGTGTGGGTTAAAGTCCAAGGCAATGAACACTCACATGATGGGACTGTGAGTGTAAATTGGTACAACTTTTTGAAGAGGTGGACTTTATAAATCAGCAGTATTTTTACACAGGAGTTTTGATACCAATATTTATCAGAAATCTTCAAAATATTAATGTTTTTACTTTAACAATCCTAATTCTGAGAATTTATCCTAAGGAAATATCCAGAAATATATATACAGTAATAATGATATGTAAAAATAACCACTACACTTTATTGAGCACATATGATATCCCAAGGCACTGCATGATACTTTACATAGATTATCATCTCACTTAATTCTGAGTATTATCTTCATTTCATAGGCGACAAAACAGAGGCTTATTGGTTAAGTGACTGCAAGACCTGGTTAAGTGTGGTGGAGCTGGGATTCAAAGATCTATCTGAAACCTAAGCCCAAGTTCTCAGCCATTAAAATATGATGCTACTCTTAGAAAAATCTAGTAAGAAAATGGGGAGTAGTGATTTTCCTAGTTTGGTGGTTCTACATAATATTTTATTTAATTATGAAAAAACCTGGAAACAAACTAAATGTTCAGCAAAAGTGGAATGTTTAAATGAGTATTATATAGTTATTAACATAATACTGAGATACATTTTAATGACACTAAAAAAAAGCGCCATAATATATTAAGAGAAAAAAGCAGGTTTAAAACAGTATGTCCAATGTGATCCCCAATAAACAATACGTGTGTGTGTCTGAGTATAGAAGAAAATTGAAGGACAAATATGGACTCCTTTTTTTTTTTCTTCTGTGCTCTTTTATTTATTTATTTATTTATTTATTTATTTATTTATTTATTTTGTGATTAGAAAAGCTGCATCTTTGGGGGAGGAGCAGCACTTAAAAGGAAAGAAATGTCTTTCCAGCATTGTTAAAAAAAAAGCATAAATTATTTGTGCTCTGAAAAAAAAAAAGAAAGAAAATATCTTCCCATCCTAACACTAAAAATGAAGGGAAGAGAATAGCAGTGGGAGGTAGACTAGAAGTACTGACGAATGGCATTTATATTTCATTTTCAAAAGCAGCCTGGAAGACTTAGCACCTTTAGACTGGTTTGAGCCCGCAGGCTTATGTCAACCTATCATTAGGCAACAATGTGAAAACTATTTGCAGGGAAAGATTTTGCAATATTTCTAATATATTTCTAAGACATCCATGCTTCATTCTTTTCTCTGTTTCTGTACTTTAGTTACAGGGAATGACATTCTGGGGTTTTTTTTTGCCAGAGAAAACCAAAAAGTCTAATGCAAATTCATTATACTGGTGACATGGAAATAATTTTGTAACTTTAAGGGTACATGGATGATCCAGACAGTGAATCATGAATCAAAACAATTTTGAATAAGCTTGTATAGACACTTATTTTTCTATTCCTTAGTCTTCCACTCATCTAAAACTCTACCTTGAAAGGCTTTAACAATTTAAAGATTAAATCATAAGTTATTAAGCCATTAATTTAACCATTTAAGCCTCTAAACCCAGCACGTATTACCTTCCCCCCTCAAGTCAATTTGCAAGAGATTAAAATAATAAAAATGATAATATCTCACACTTACAAAGCAGCTTTGATCTGTAGGAGCCTAAAGTGCTTTTTTAAAACTTTATAGAAAAACTAGGACCATTCCACCCACATCTCAGAGTACATCTGAGGTAGAAGCTGGCAGCTGGTGAAAAGCAATGGAGTAATTTACCAACTGCAAAGGAGACTACTACTTTTGAACAAGTACAAGGAATAGATGGGGTTAAGGAAATGCAAACAGAATTAGCTTTTCAATTAAATGCTACATTCAATGGCCACAGGTTCCAAAGGTTATTATTTAAAGTTTCACCATAAGAAGTTGTTTAGGTTCCCTTTAGAAGGGGGAAAAAACCCCCCAAAACAAAGAAAAGCCACCCCACCTATATCAGGGAAGTTGCTGGTTCTGGTGATTCTGTCTAGATTTTCCCCAGGAGAGCTACTACTGGCTTCACCTCAGACATAGAATAAACAGACTATGATATTTAAGTTCTTTTTCTGTCTGGCAACACTTCCCTCTCTTTCACACTAACTTCAAAGACTTTCATACAGAATATTTACCTTTCTTTAAAGATTTTATTTTATTTTGAGAGAGAGCGGAAAAAAAGAGAGAGCACAAGCAGGAGGAAGGGCAGAGGGAGAGAGGGATAAGCAGACTCCCCACTGGGCAGGGAGCCCGAGGCAGGACCCTGGGATCACGACCTGAGCCAAGGGCGGACACTAACCAACTGAGCCACCCAGGTGCCCCACAGAATATTTATCTTGATGGTACAGTGTATAGGACAAGAATCCTGGTTCAAGCTCTGTTCCACTCCATCCATTTCAAGCATGCTACTTGAACAATCTTCTGCCATCTGCACACATAAGAAGCTAACTTCTCAAACTTACATTCTTTTGGAAACTGCTTCTTTTAAAATATGATCTTTCCTCTTCAGTCTCTTCCCTTAAAAAAAAAAAAAACTAAAGTAACTGTATCCTCCATCTTTATAAAGTGGGGGCCTAGGAGCAAGGTTAAAGAACTCCAGAGCTGTCTTTATTAGGTAGCACCCCAATTCTCAAAGCTCTTTTCTCGGATTCTGATTTTCTCACATCTCTTTAACAGTCAGTTCATATTTATGAAAGATCAAGCATGAAAAATCGGATTTAAGTAAAAGAAATACTTCAACTAGATATAAAAAATAACTTCTGCAATGCCTGGGAGTATACCAAATCAGAGTTATCAGTGGGAACACAAGCTACCAAGTGACATGAAACAGTCATTATATCTTCATCAGTGACTTTTGTTATTTTTTTTTAAGATTTTATTTATTTATTTGACACACAGAGAGAGATCAGATCACAAGTAGGCAGAGAGGCAGGCAGAGAGAGAGGAGGAAGCAGGCTCCCCGATGAGCAGGGAGCCTGATGCAGGCCTCGATCCCAGGAGGATCATGACCTGAGCCGAAGGCAGAGGCTTTAACCCACTGAGCCACCCAGGCGCCCGACTTTTGTTATTTTTAAAGAGTAGCCACTTACTATCCTAGAAGCCATACATGGCACTTGCTTGAATGTAAGACAGATGGACCAGACGGTCTTAGGGTCCTTTCAGCTCTAGGATTCTATTCTCTGTTGCTCTAACTTTCCCTGCCGGTTCAAAGTAGCTGCATTAAGAAGGTGACAAATGGCACTTAGAGAAAGGAAGAAGGATGAGGCTGCATTAAGTTGCTGAGCAAACTCTAACTGTCCTAATAGACCACCATCTCTTTGTAGGGGTTTTGAAAATATCTTTCCCCCTGTTCTTTCCCAAACTATGTAGTCAACCTAATTGACCCCAAACAGTGAGATTTTGTACACTGATTAAACAAAAAAATCCTAAATGAATGTGTTCCACTCAAATACCTTTTTTAAAAAAGATTTTATTTATTTATCTGAGAGAGAGAGAGGAAGTGAACAAGGAGAGGAGAAGAGGGAGAGGTGCAAGCAGACTCTGCACTGAGAGCAGAGCCCAACGCAGGGCTCAATCCCAGGACCCCAAGATCATGACCTGAGCAGAAATCAAGAGTGGGATGCTTAACCAACTGAGCCACCCAAGCACCCCTCTACTCAAATACTTTTAACTTGATCTTTCTTTCAATCAAGTCAATACAAACTTAAGAAATGAAAATTAACTGTAATATATATTAAACAAAACTTAATTTGGGGGCACATGGGTGGCTCAGTTAGTTAAACATCTGCCTCCGGCTCAGGTCATGATCTCAGGGTCCTGGGAATGAACCCCAAATCAGGCTCCCTATTCGGCGGGGAGTCTGATTCTCCCTCTCCGTCTCCCCCTCCCCACGTTCAGGCTGTCTCCTCTCTCTCTCTCTCTCAAATAAAGTCTTTTAAAAAAA
This sequence comes from Ailurus styani, assembly GCA_002007465.1. NCBI lineage: Eukaryota > Metazoa > Chordata > Mammalia > Carnivora > Ailuridae > Ailurus > Ailurus styani. The sequence continues at coordinate 895,113 of LNAC01000540.1, read as the reverse complement.
AACCCCATAATTTGGAAGATAAAGAAATGCTAATAAGAATGCATTACAGACTGATGAATCATAGACCTGTACCCCTGAAATAAATAATACATTATATGTTAATTTTTTAAATTAAAAAAAAAAAGAATGTATTACATAGTTAAATCTACCTAAAACAGTCACTTTTAAATTCTGCTGATATTCTAGCTCCACTTGAGAACACAGTTGCTACGGCTTTTACATATATACATGTACAAAGATCGATATACAGGTACATGTGTACACACACGTATCTAAGAGATTGGAGATTAAAATGAAAGTAAAAATCTTGATACCTTTTTCATGGCCTGACACTTGGCTGTCTCAGAAAAGCCAATCATCTTATCAGGAGAACAGATCTTGATGAAGGGGAAGTTGGATTCCTCTGCAATCTTCGCTGCTAAAGCAGTCTTCCCACTATGAGGAGGGCCTGTGTAAAGATAGGAGCAAGTCAGGGGAAAAAAGCCAACCTAAGCAAAGGGGAATAAAACAAGTTTAAACGTTTATCCACAAGGTACTGAGGTCTCAACTAGTAGCTCATTAACATTTCCTGACACAATTTCATAGCAGACATGTTTTCTCTTATTTATTAGCAACTAAACTTAATGAACTGATTAGCATTTCTCAAAGGTATGATGAAATACATTCCTTCTTTCTTTCTCACAGTCGTAATCTTTCAAACTTCTGGCTAAATATATAAAATGCAAGGGTTTTGTGCCTTAAAAAAAAGAAAGAATGCATTCAAATGCACATCTGTACTCATGTTATTAGTTCCATCAAATCATACGTCTAACAAAAAAATATGATCTTCTTAGGAGATGACACTGGGGACAGGGAAAAACTGCCTCATAGAAGCAAATGTGACTTAAAAAGCTAAACTTTTAAAGATTTAGTTGGCCTTCTCATAAAGGCAACCAAATCTGTAAACTTAACTGTATTTGGACATTTCCTCTTTCCCCTCTGTGAAATGGAAGATGTCTCCCTGCCAACCAATTCTTCCTTCCCATCTTCTCAGGAACCTGACACTGTCTATATCCTCTTCCCCATTTGTTTCATCTCTTCCTCTTCCCTACAGTCTGTCCAACAGCATTTCAGCACGCTTTAGTCTACCTAACAGTTTAATAAACCAAGCAAAAAACTCTTTCTAGACTCACACCCCTCAACACCACTCCTTCTTCTCCCTTCAAAATGGTACTACTCTAAATAATTATCTACGCTGGCCACCTTCACTTTTCATTTTCCCTCCATCCTCAAACAAACCCTCTGGCTTCCATTGCCATTACATGGAACAGGCTCCCATCTGGGTCACCAATGACCTCCATGTCACCAAATCCAACAGACACTTAATCTGTTGGCTTCTTAGGAATATGTGATACAGTGAATAACTTCTCTTTTTATTTTTTATTTATTTTTAAATATTTTATTTATTTATTTGACAGAGACACAGCGAGAGAGGGAACGCAAGCAGGGGGAGTGGAGAGGGAGAGGCAGGCTTCCCGCTGAGCAGGAAGCCCCACTCGAGGCTCAATCCCAGGACCGTGGGATCATGACCTGAGCCAAAGGCAGATGCTTAATGACTTAGCCACCCAAGCGCCCCAATAACTCCTCTTTTTAAAAATACTTTTCTTGACTTCTGTGATAGCTCCTTCTCTTTCTCTCCCTCTTACCTCTTGCTCAGTCTCCTTTGTCAACTCTTCCTGCTCTACTTGGTTTTTAAATGTTGACATACCTCAGAAATCAGTTCTAGGCCCCCTTTTCTTTTCAATTCACACCCCTTTTGTAAGCAACCTCACCCAACTCCCATGGATTCAACAACAGTCTATATATACAGACAACTCATGAATGTTATTGCCAGCCAGACCTCTCTTCTGAGCCCACATATCCAATGGGCTGCTAACATTTCCAATTCAATTATCCTATAGGAATCTCAAACTCAACATATCCAAAACTGAACTCATAATCTTTCTTCGTGAAATCTGCTTCTCCACTAGCATTCCCAATCTTGGTAAATAGCACCATTTACCAGGCTGTGTATACTAGAAACCTGGCGATTATATCTGATAACTCTTCCACATGTTCAATCTACTTACTTAATATTTGTAAGTTTAGCTTCCCCATCCACCAAATAGGCCTAACAGAAGCATATGCCCTCAGAGGACTGAAGTGGGGTTTAAATAAGATAGATAGTGTAAAGTGCCAGTAGAGTGACTAGCAAATAACTGTTCAAAGAATGCTGCCTTAATTATGATTAATAACTAACAATAATAATGAAGTCTCTTTTAGTCTCTCTATTTCTCAAAATGGTCTACTTATCTCCAGCTCCACTACCCTATGTTACTTTATATTTCTTTTAAAGATTTTATTTATTTATTTGAAAGAGAGAGTGGTGAGAGAGAGAGAGAGCACAAGCAGGATGAGGAGCAGAGGGAGAAGCAGGCATCCCACTGAGCAGGGAGGCTGACGTGGGGCTCCATCGCCGGGACTCCATCCCCGGGACTCCAGGATCATGACCAGAGCCAAAGGCAGACGCTTAACCAACGGAACGACCCAGGCACCCCTACCCTATATTACTTTAAACCACGATCAGCTTTCGTTAAGATGCATTAATGCAACTGCTTCTAACCACTGGTTTCTCCTGTAACTTTTCTGACCCTCTAATCTATTCTCTACCACAAAGCACTCATGATGTTTTGAAAAAACAAATCTTATCATGTCATTTCACTGCTTAAAACCCTACAAATGGCTTCTATTGCCCCTCAGACAGAGACTAAATCTTTAATATGGTCTATAAGGCTGTGTACCAACTGGCTCCTGTCTACTTCTTCAGTTTCATGTCCAGCCAATGTCCCTTTCTGTTTCGATCCCTTCCTGTCCAGGCCTTTTTCACATGCTGGTCCCTCTACCTAGTACATCTTCCCCAATTACTCCGCTGGGCCAGCTTCTCCTCATCCTTCAGGTCTTGGCTTAATGTGTTTTAGGAGGCCCTCACTCCCAAACTTTAGAAGGAGTTAGATCCCTCTGTCATGTGGACTCACCAAACCTTTCTGTTGTGCTAATCATAACTGTAAACAAGTAACTAGTGAACAGAATATCCCTGCCTTTCTGTCTACTTGGTAAAATCCTAAATAATCCCTCAAAGTCTAAATTAAACACCATCTTTATCTTTCTTTGATCATCCCTGGGCAAAATGACTTGCATTCACACACACATTTACACATATATACTGTAGTTAAGAATCTGTTTACATGTCATTTTTTTTGTGACCAGACTGAACTCTGTGTCTTTGTATCTCTAGCAACCGGTTCAATGCCTAAAACATTTTACTCAATGAATACTTATTTAATTGAATCGAGTACTATGTGCTATCATACAGTCTTTTACATAACATAGCACTCAGTGAATATTTACTTAATTGACTCAAGTACTCTGTGGTAGCATACAGTCTATTAAGTAACAGAAATTTAGATACAATCCCACAAGAAAACTAGTTGCTATCATTCGTCAGTGACATTCTACCCCAAGAAAATTTTAATTTATGCACAATATTGTTACACAGACTGGATTACCATTTTTAGTGATCATGAATAGATTTAGAATGGAAAATAAATCATTTTTCTGGAATGTGCTAAATAACTTTGTAAAAGTGGTTTTTTGTTTTGTTTTTTTTACTTTTAATACCATCTGCTCATTCTCACCTTCCAAAAGGACGCTAACCAGTGGTGTGCGGTCACTATTTTTAGTCTGCTGAACCAGCAGCTCTCCATCTTCTAGAACTCGTGTGACTGGATCACCCCATTTGATAATACCATTCATAATGTAACTTGCATAATCCTCTTGGTTTGTACCAAATGCCTATGGAGGAAAAGGATAATTTAAAGCATTGTGGGTGTTAGTATAAAAACTAAACTACTTAAAGGTACAAAAGATGAGTAGTAATTCCTACACACTAAAAGTGTTGAGCAATATCCCATATTCATGTAACAAGCTTAAAAAGCAAATAAAAGCTAAAATGAAAAACCCATTATTTTATAATTTCTCATTTATCCTTTTACCCAGTGGTGGGGGAGTTACTTAATGGAATAAAAGATAAATTCTAGGGTCAGATACTACAAGAGCCCAAGCCCTCATAATCCCTGAGAAAGGGTAGTTTCAATGTGCTGTTTCTGTAAGGAGTACACTGGTTGTAGCCTTCTGTTAAGCACAAAGAGAAAAAGAGGTCATGGACTTTGAAATTAGAAGCAGTTGGCTCAGCAGACGGAGATACTATCCTTACATTGACTGTAGGTGTCTCGGATTAAAATAGGAAATGAAATGGTAATGAGAAGATCTTGTCCACATCAGGTAGGTAGCAGGGGACATAAGTTAAATGGCACCAAGGTAAGCCTAGGTTTGTAAATATAAGATTTAGGAGGATGTAGAAAGGAGCAGCTCTACTGAAAGAATGAAGTATGAGGAAAAGGAAATAAAAGCAATTACTATATATAATAATCTTATGTATGCTCACTACATTTTAGAGCTTAAGTCACATCCCTCTTCATTTTCAACTTCTACTTTCACGTTGTAACTCCCACCAAACCAGCTACCAAGAGGAGTCAGTAATGTTAGCACTTAGAGACTTAATTGAATTTTGTTTTCATAAGGTTAACAAGTGAAGAAATGAGTAGGAAAACATAACCCAACATAATCTAAGGGTCATATATCTTGAGAATTTCAAATTTAAAAAAATTATCACATCCCTCAAAAAGTCAATTTTCACTACCCAACATATGGAATGATTTTAACATTAGAACTTATGCCTCACAGAAAGTCATTCTCTGTGATACTCTCTTAACAATACACTGTGGTTTCATTACTGTTACTTTGCCACCAAATCACTTTCGTCCTTGCACACACTAGTCTTTTGATTCTTGAATACAGAAGAAAGTTGTCATTCCCTGTTTGGATACGGGAAACTGAATGGCCCTGTAAAAAGTTATAAAGGAGGAGCCTAGGAAGTACTGGTTGAATGGCTACTGTAGGAAATAGGTAGACAATACAAGTACATAGTCCAAGCCTCACAAAAGCAGCAGCAAGATACCTGAACCAGGAAACAGTGACCCCAGGTCAAACCATATGTAGGAGTCTTCCTTACTTATCATGTCATTTTATTTTCTGTTTTATCCCCCAGATCTATGCAATAAATAAAAGTAAGTTATTAATTACTTAATTAAGTTATCTAAGTTTCCCCTTCCTGATAGCCAAATTATTTGTCATTAAAAAAATTTTGGGATAAATCAGTTAGGCTGGGCTCTAATATTTTTGCTATTACAAATGACAGCAGCAAAAGATTTAATCATTTCCATTGCTCAATAACTTTTGAAAGTAATTATTTTATATTTAAAAGACAATAATCATAAAGTATGCAGGGCTAAAACTGATTTTTGTCTTTAAAGGAGATACTTACAACAAATAATTATTGTTAAGAATATATAAGGAACTTATGCAGACCAAATAAAAACAAAGAATAAGCAATACAGCAAGAAGATGGGCAAAAGACATGAATAGCATTTCACAGAAGACACTCATATGGCCAATAAACATATGGAAAGGTGCTTAACTTCATAAGTAATCAGTGATGTACAAATCAAGACCAAAATGAAATCTCATTTTACATCCAGCTGAATGGCAAAAATTAAGTTTGACAATACCCAGTGGTATGAGAGGGCGATCTCCCTATCGTGAGCAATAATTTCAATTAAGTACTGATTAATTACCCAGTCACCAGCATTGATGTGCAAATGTTTCTCATACTGGACACTTACAATATTGAGATTTCCTGATTTTTAAAAGTACGTATGATATAACCTTACAGAATATTGAATAAAATGGCATTTACTTTTCCTCTTGAATTATCATTTTTTGGCTTATCCATCACTCAGTATCCATACTCACTGGTTTGATATCATTCTCCAAAGAAGCAAGGAAGTCTCCTCTTGTCACCTGCAGGCTCTCTGCTTTCTCCATGTCCACTTCCACCTTAGTACTTGCCTAATTAGAAATGAAAACAAAATATAAGAACTTCTAATATGTAAGAATATTTTCAGTCTAAGAATATAATGCCTGAGGACTTAAAAGGTGTCTTTTTCACAGACAAAAAACATCTCTCTCAAATTCACAAACATACATAACCTTTGCCTGAACAATTCTACTTCTAGGAATTTATCTCATGAATATATCCACAAATGCATACAAAGTTATATATATCAAGATATCTATTAGAATAATTTGTAATAACAGAAGATTAGAAGCAAATTAAATGTCTAGCAAGAGGGCACCAGTTAAGTAAATTATGACACATTTGACCAAAGAATGTTGGATAGCTCCCCCTCCCTCCCCAAAAAAATAAGGCACAAGGAGGAGAAAATACATACTGAGAGTCTCTAAGAACAGTGGTTCTCATCCTGGCTGCATATCAACATAACCTCTAGAGCCTTTAAAGATATACAGAAGCTCAGCCCCACTCCCTTTAGGATTTTGATCTAACAGGTCTAACAGATGGTCCATACATTTATATTTTCATAAAGTGCCACAGGTGATTCTGATGTTCAAGTAGGTTTGTGAACCATTATTTGAGAAGACCAAGGTCCTACAACTTTGATTTGTAGTCCTACTTTGTGGTTGAGAATCCATATGCCAGCTCCAAATATACTGCTTACTGCACCTGGAGCTAACACTTAGAACAGACATCTGGAGAAGCATCAAGGCCTTTATCAGCACTTGGAGCTGCCTGGACCTGATGAGTGATTGAGATACCAACACATGTTTTAATGCGACTGGGCTCACTCCCAATAGCACAAGGCAAGTGCACCTAATTTTTAAATGGCACTACATTTTTTAAAGAAGGTATCTTCCAAAAAATCTGACTATAAAACAAAAGTATGTTAAGCAATATCAACCTTTCATTGATTATTATAAAATATGACTCATGTTCCTTTAGGAACAGATTGTAGAGACAAATGAAATGACAGACATTTTGTAAAAAGTCAGCCTTATGGGATAAAAGGAAGTATGTCAGAAAACTGGATCAAGATAGCAAACAAAACATATTTATTTATCTCCCTTCCTGCCCCAAATCCCATGAAATGACAAAGTGAAGAAGAAAGGTTATAAAGCATGGAAGATATATCCAGAAATTTAATACTGACCCAAGAGGAGTCTCAGAAGGAGAGAAGAGTGAGGATGATAGAGAAAAAACAATAAGACGGAAGGAAAAATGTTTTCTGCAGCTGAAAAAAGGAATGTCTTTGCAGTTTAAAAGATTCAATGAGTGCTGATCAGGATGAGTGAAAAAAACCCACATCTGTCTAGACACACTGTTGTAAGCTATCAGAACACTAAAGGTGAAGAGGAAGTCCCTCAACCTTTTCGGGAGACAAAAACAGGTTGCCTGCACAGAAACCAGAATAAAACTGGCGTATCTCTCACCTGCAACACTAGAAACTAGAAGACAATGTAACTAAAGGTGGTTTTCAAAAATACATCCAACTATCTCCCCTAGAAAGGGATTCTCGCGTGCACTTGGGGAGGTATAGGCAAGCACTTTCACAACAGTAATAAAGTTCCAGGCACCAGAGACATCAGAATATAAAACTGACAGGGTTCCTGCTCTCATGGATCTTACATTTTTAATTGTTTTAATATTCTAGAATACTGTACATTTGTCTAAAATAATGAAGACTTATCTATACTGACATGGAAAGCTATCCAAGATACACTGTCAAGTGAAAAATACAAACTACAGTATAATTCCATTAATTTTTTTTAAAAAGCACATAAATATATGAATGTAAATATAAGGAAAACAGACTATAGATATAACCCAAATGTTGGCTACCTCTTGAGAGGGAAAGAGAAAGAGTACTGGAGATAGCCTTTCTCACTTTTCCCTCTATCACTTGGCATCCCTGAGTTTTCTACAAAGAGAATGTATTCATATATGACTTCTATATTTTTAAAAAGAAAGTAAATAATATTTGAATAGATATAATAGATTCTAATTAAATATAGATAACAATTAGCATTTAAATTATTAATAGGGTTTTCATCAGCACATATTAGGTATTTGATAAATATTAACCACATTCGGAGCACCTGGGTGGCTCAGTCCGTTGAGCATCTGACTCTTGGTTTCAGCTTGGGTCATGATTTTGGGATCACGGGATCGTGCCCCACGTCAGGCTCCATGCTTGGCGTGGGTTCTGTTTGAGAGATTCTTTTTCCCTCTCCCTTCCCCTCTGCTCCTTCCCCTACTCATGCTCTCTCAAACAAATAAATAAAACCTTAAAAAAATACTAAGCACATTTATTTGACACTTCTAAGTTAAAGAAAGGAAATGGTGTTACAAGAAACATGCACCTCTATGAAAAAATTATAGTGCTCAGTTCATAATACATAAAGCTCTATAGTGCTTTATAGTTTATTAATTTATTTTTAATTTTTAAAAAAGATTTTATTTATTTTATTTGAGTGAAAGAGAGAGCAGCACAAGCTAGGCAGGGGTTGGTGGAGAGACAGAGTGAGACAGAGAAGCAGGCTCCCTGCTGAGCAGGGAGCCCAATGTGGGGCTCAATCCCTGGACCCTGGGATCATGACCTGGGCCTCGGGCAGACACTTGACTGACTGAGCCACCCAAGTACCCCAGTGCTTCATAGTTTATGAAGTATGTTCATATACATTATCTTATTTCATCATACCCATTATCTCATTTTATCCTTATACAAGCCTCAAAGTTTTCTTAAATTAAGGGTAGGATAATTAAATAAGGGTAGATATAAGATTTCCTTCCTAGGTAATCTTATATGAAGGCTTTAACTCTGATTAAAACTTTCTGACACATCTTAAAGGATTCTACAAGGTGTCAATTCTCAAGTCAAAGTGAAGAAGGAGCTCTGATAGAATCATGTTAAAACCCCAATGAAGCCTCCAGTCTCCAGCTTCATTCCCAATGTTTCCTTCTGTATATAGCCCTGAGTTTCTGCTATGATGTTTGTTTGTTTGTTTTTTGTTTTTTTAAAAGATTTTATTTATTTATTTGACACACAGAGAGAGATTACAAGTAGGCAGAGAGGCAGGGAGAGGAGGAAGCAGGCTCCCCGCCGAGCAGAGAGCCCGATGCGGGCCTCGATCCCAGGACGCTGAGATCATGACCTGAGCCGAAAGCAGAGGCTCCAACCCACTGAGCCACCCAGGCACCCTCTGCTATGATGTTTTGTGTTTTGATTTCCTCTGCTGGTGAAAGTGAACTCAAATGATGAAACATATAGCAATATGAGAGGAAAATATTAACTTTTGACATTAGTCAAAAAATATGATAGATTTCAGGACTGAAGCTGTGTGAAACTTGTCTTTTTACTATTAAGAAAGGACTCACCCAATGAATTAAAAGTGAATTAAGATGGCTGGGGAGAGTTATTTTAGAGCAAGTTGTTAGGCATGCCAAGAATTTTAGAAGTTACCTAATTGTAAACAATCAATATTATAATTGTAAATTATTCCTGCCTATTCATTAAGTTTTCTACGTACTTCTCTTAGCTAACTTTAACTATTTTATCAAAATTAGTAAAATCTAATTTTAAAATATTCTACAATTCTGAATTTTTATTCATTCAGAAAACCTTTTTTCATTTGTCTGAATTACTGTGATTTTTTTCCTGCATTTTATTTATAACAGCTAATCAATATAGAAGAGGCAACATCTTTCAGCTTATACCTGCAAAAACTAATAAACTTGTATTTCAACACTAGCAAATATCAAGTGGTCACCCTTAAATTTCATAACCTTTTAAATCTGACCTTTCAAAGTTCTTATCATTCCTCTTAAATTAAGGGTAGAATGACCTTAATCAATCAAAATTCTACAGAAAACAAGAAATAATTTTATTGAAATTCTGCAAGCATAAATCAGAGCTTTGATTCAAAGCAGAGTGTTGTGTGCTGTGTGTGAGTGCATGTCCTCAATTTACCTCCTTACAATCAATTAGAGCAGAAGAAATTTAGGTTATGAATCTTTTCTACCTGAAGCAAAAATTCCTTTCAAGAAAAAAACAACCAAATGTCACATGAATTTCAGTTGATCACAAACATGGGTTCAAGTACAAATGACATGAACATTAGGTGTTTATGACCGGATTTTCTCCTCGTTTCAGAAAACTTGGGAAAAAATAAAAATAAAAAAGAGGGTGGCTCAGCGGGTTAAAGCCTCTGCCTTAGGCTCAGGTCATGATTCAGGGTCCTGGGATTGAGCCCCACATGGGGGGGGTGGGTTCCTGCTCAGCGGGGAGCCTGCTTCTCCTTCTCTCTGCCTGCCTCTCTGCATACTTGTAATCTCTCTCTCTGCCAAATAAATAAATAAAACCTTTAAAAACAAAACAGTCTAACAGGGAAGACTTGTTTAGTTGAGTCTACCTGACTTTATTTAAGCCTAAATCTTTTTTTTTTTTTTTAAGATTTTATTGATTTGTCAGAGAGAGAGAGAGAGCACAAGCAGGCAGAGCGGCAAGCAGAGGCAGAGAGGGAAGCAGGCTCCCTGATGAGCAAGGAGCCCGATGTGGGACACGATCCCAGGACCCTGGGATCATGACCTGAGCCAAAGGCGGCTGCTTAACCAACTGAGCCACCCAGGCGTCCCAAGCCTAAATCTTTTGAAAAAGATGCAAAATAAAACCAATTATGGCTTTTTTTTAAAAAAATATTTTAATTTTATTTTTATTCTTTGCCCAAGGGGTACAGGTCTGTGAATCATCAGGCTTACATCTTTCACAGCATTCACCAAAGCACAAACCCTCCCCAATGTCCATAACCCATCCACCCTATCCCTACCCTCCCACCCCCCAGTAACCCTCAGTTTGTTTTGTGAGATTAGGAGTCTCTTATGGTTTGTCTCCTTCCCCATCCCATCTTGTTTCATTATTTTTCCCACCCCCCAGTAACAATTATGGCTTTTTATAATACAAAGACAAGACAGTAGAACAAACAATTGAATGCTATGGATATTTTAAAATTGTATATCAACTTCAGGTCATAAGCTTCAAATTAAATACTTACTCCTCACTCACTACTATTAAAGCTATGAACATCTACGACAATGGAAATATTACAACTGTATGCCTTTTGTTCAGCTGAAGAGGCTTGTTGAGAAAACAGTGTTTCAAGACCTTTGACAACACAGATTTTTAAAAACATAGAAAAGAAAACAAATGTTCACATTATTTCTTCTTGGGAGCTAGGGTTAGCGTCCTTTAAATCTTTCTCTTCCCTGAAGTGCCTAAACAGTCCCTGTATTAGATATTCCATTGATACTGAAAAAAAATTAAAAGCTCTTTGGTATAAAAGATATTGATCACAAGTCAATATACATTACCTTAAGTTTAAAAGTAACCACATGAGAAAAGTGAAGGAAGAATATCAACTATTTGCACTACTTCTTCCTTGCAAATCAAAAGGATAATATATTCTGTACAGTTGTAACTAACATTTACAATGGAAAAAATTATAACTGCAAATAGTCAACAAATTCAGAAATTCAGGCATGGGAAAGGATATATATGGTTCTTGAATTAGCCAATAACAAAAATGGAAATAATTAACATTTACATTGTTTGTAAGGTGCTTCCATATATAGTATTTGATTTGACCTTCACAAAAACCTGATGAGGTAAGTAGTTATTTCCCCTTGACAAAAATAAAAAAGTCAGGGGTGCTTGGGTGGCTCAGTCAGTTAAACGTCTACCTTCAGCTCAGGTCATGATCTCAGGGCTCTGGGATCGAGCCCCATGTTGGGCTCCCTGCTCACAAGGAGCCTGCTTCTCTCCCCCACCCCCCAACCTGTGCTCACTAATAAATAACTTTTTAAAATCTTTAAAAAAAGAAAGAAAGAAAATAGTGAAAGAAGTGTAATACATAGCCACACCTTCTGACTATAAAATCTGTGATCTTTCCACCACTACTCATTGCTTTGTATGTAGATAAACCCAATATATACTTGAAGAAAGCATGTTTTTTAATGAGAGAATGGTTTAGAATGACATTTTGAGATAGGACTATTGTGGCAAAAATGACAAGGGACTAACAGAAAAATCCAGTGGCCATTGGCTATGAAAACTTTGACAATACACCAGTCACTGTGAATTATACCAAGATGCGCTGATGTGGCCTGAGATGAAAGATCAGTACGGTGGGGAACGATCCTCACATCATTCACACAATTTTTCTCGAAGTCCCCATCACTTCCAAGATATTTCTTATGGCAAAGAAAAAGGATGCAAGAATGAATAGATGGATGGATGGGCCCATTCTATAAAGGACCCAATACTGGCTTTCCACACTATCCCGACCTTTGGCAGTCCTGAGCTAGAACAAAGTCACTTCTATTATGTAGGGAAATTATGACTTATGGGTGGAGCTTGACTCAGAATACATACCTAAGTTTACCAATTTAGAAACACTTACCAAACACCTGCTATGTTCTCAGTATTCAGACCTATGTGGGGCACTGTGGGATATTCAGACACGAATAAGATATGGACTTAAAGTCTAGAACAGGGGTTGACAAACTTTTCTGTAAAGAATGAGATAGTAAATATTTTAGGCTTTGTGGGCCATGTAAGCCTTGTTGCAAACACCCCACTCTCCCACTGTAGCATGAAAGCAGCCACTGACACGAATGGCTGTGCTCCCCCAAAACTTTATTTATAAAAATTGGTAGTAAACTGGATATGGCCCATGGGCCACAGTCCTTGGGTTAGAACCAGTGATAAGGTGTTGCCCACTCCACCCCATCAATACTCCACTCGACACAGCTGTCAGAGTGAGCTTATGTTTTAACACTATGTCGCTACTATTCTTAAAACTCTTCAATGGCTTAGCACTACTCACAGGAAAAAGGTCCATACTTCTTAGCACAATACAAAAGGCTCTTTGTGCTCCACTCCCTGCTTTAGTCTCCTAGACTTATTCCCCACAATGTCTCTCTCTACCTCCCCTCCCCTACCTTTTATGCTAAAGCAATACTGAATTACCCTAACATACCACACTATTTCGTGTCTCTGTTCCCTTGCCTTCTACCTAAAATGTCCTACCTCACCAAGAGACATTTACCCAGAAATGTCTCTGTGAAGCATCCTCACACCTCGACTTGAGCACATCTAACACCCTTTCACTTCCTTACATCTCCTGTCCTTGCTGTTACAGAGGGGGGGATTAAACCATGGGCTGCAAAGGATAGGCGGTTTACTTCTTTCAGGTGTAGCATTTGCTGCCAGCACAGCGTCTGGCATAGAGCAGGTGCTGGATAAATCTATGGTGAACCAAAATGAACCAAAAGTACCTTAAGTGATACATTACTATTTCAAGAAGGAAGACAATACATCCGTCTTAAAGGATACAATCAGAAAACGTTTGAAGAAAGTGGTGGCATATGAACTAGGTATTAAAAAGATAAGTAAACATAGAGGGTAAAGACTTCCACAAAAGCAGAGGAGTGAAAAAATAAATTAATGTCTGAAGACAATGACTATTTCAGTTTGGCTAAAGTATGGAGAATAACTAGGAACACATTTGGAAAGACTAGTTTAGGGTCAGATCTAGAAGATCTTTAAGAATCAGGATAAGAAGGCTGTACTTTGTTCTGAAGTTTCTGTAGGGTAGAATAGTACAAAACAGGAAAGCTAATCAAACAGAAGGTGGATACAAACTGAAGGACGCTGCCAAGATAGACGTGACAAAATTTGGCAAATGACTTGATGTAGGACACAGTAGAATGGCAGGAATTAAAGATATTCCTAAAGTTTTAAGTCTGGGAAATTGGGATAAACAGGAAAATAGGGGGCACCTGGGTGGCTCAGTCATTTAAGCATTTGCCTTCAGCTCAGGCAATGATTCCAGGGTCCTGGGATCGAGCCCCCCATCGGGCTCCCTGCTTGGCAGGGAGCCTGCTTCCCCCTCTCCTCCGCACTTATGCTCTTATTACCTCTGTCTCTCTGTCAAATAAATAAATAAAATCTTTAAAAAAACAAAAACAAAAACAGAAAAATAGGAACAGGAAGGAGTAAAAAAAAAAAGACAGTGAATTTGGTTTTGGAATATTAATTTTTTAAATATTAAATTTGAGACCTGATAAAACATCGAGGTAGAGGTATTTTGTGTAAATCTGAAAGTGGAAGAAAGAAGCTTTCAAGAGATGAAGACATACATCTGGGAGTCATCCATCTATCCCTGAAGAGAAGAGATGGTAAGGACTTAAAAACACTTTCTCAACATAAAAGTATCCTGGTATGTCTTCCTACCATAGTATCAGTAACATTATTATACTAATTTACAAACATGTCCATCTGCCTGACTCTCAATTCCTTAAGGGGAGAGGTCATGGTTTATCATCTTTGTGTCTCCAGTTTAATACTCAGAAAACAGTGGGTATTTCAGTGTATGTGCTGAACAGAAGCAGCCCCCATAATTCTAGCATTGCAGAAAACCCAACTTCCTATGACATGTTACAATTCAACACAGTACCAAGATTAAAAATCAAATTCTCTCAACTCTTCATCTTCACATGTTTGTACCAGATGGTGGCAACCTGAGGCAGATGTGTTCATGGTAACCATGGGGCAGAGGCCGCCCTCATCTGCTTCCTGCCACTCTGGAGCTTTGGCAGCCCACAATTCCTACTCCTTTTACCATGTCTCTTCTCTGTCAAAAGTCAGCACTACCACAGCCGTTGGCACGTTTGAAAGGCAAGAGAAAGAACACTGACATAGTACTTAAAGAACTGCAGACTCCTAATGTGTTAGCTGATTCTCCTGACCTTGATGTGTCGGTTCATAGCAGTGGACTGTGCCGCCCGCACCAGCCCCTCCAGTTCAGCACCGCTGAAATTTTTGGTCTCCACAGCCAGTTCTTTAATGTCTACGTCGGCAGAGAGTAACTGATGCCCTCTCATCCTTGCAGTGTGGATGTGAAGGATCTGTAGTCGACCTTTCTCATCTGGTAAACCTGGTAAAATTGAAAATAAAATAGAAATTATTGTAATCCTAATGCTTTTCTTCCAGGTACTTAAGCAGGTAAACATGTGCTTCTCACGATACACAACTTTTCTAACCAACGTTAAGTTAGAGGACTCTGCTCTTACTAATGAACTCTAAACACACCCCCCTCTCCCAACCAGTGACAGATCTGCTTACCTATCTCCATTTTAACTTCCAGTCTTCCAGGTCGAAGGAGAGCCTCATCTATCAGATCTGGTCTGTTGGTCATTCCTGAGCACAGATTTCAAAACAAAACAACAAAAGCTCAAAAATAAGATAAAATGTCCCTTCGGTATATGTAAGAATAGTAATTTCTCAAACAAGCTAAGATATTTTATAAAGGTCAAATGGAAAACCAATTATTCTCAAATAAAAATATCACTTGTTCTTTATCTGTCCTAATGGAAATACCTGATGACTCTGCCTTAGTATTTATTTCACTATACTGCCAATGGAATATAAATGTAATGAAAACTTCAAATATTTAAAAAGAGAAGGTAAGGTTCAAAAAGGCTAAGTAGCCTGCCAAAGTGAGAGAGGGACAATGTGAATATTATCTGCCCTCTCCTTTTCCATAGGCCAATGGTTTTCACTCTTCATAAATATCAGAAGTTGTGTTTTTTTTTTAAGATTTTATTTACTTATTTGACACAGAGAGAGATATCACAAGTAGCAGAGAGGCAGGCAGAGAGGGGGAAGCAGGCTCCCCGCCAAGCAGGGAACCCGATGCGAGACTCGATCCCAGGACCCTGAGATCACGACCTGAGCCAAAGGCAGAGGCTTAACCCACTGAGCCACCCAGGCGCCCAAATATCAGAAGTTATGTTTTATTTTTTAAAGTCATCTTAAGAGAACCTCAGTACAAGAAACAGTTAAAAGAAGAAGTTATAATTGGGATACATGATCTGAAGCTCACTCACAGACCCTGAGGCATCTCTGAGGGCCCCTGGAGGCCTACAGGACGCAATTTGAAAACCACTGCATTACACCGTGCTGCCTTTTTCATCTTTGAGCTATGAGCATACATCCATGAGTCACTGAAACCCATCTTTTATTTGTCCTATTAAGGCCAGACATTAAAATAGGTACTTAAGATTCTTCAATATCACCTGATTCTAATTTGGAAACATGGGCAACACAGTATTAACTACAACCTACACAGACCTTAATTCAGAACCTATGAGTCTAATGTTTTTTAAATCATAGAACTTTTTTTTTTTAAAGCAAACATACCAATGACTAAGATGTTGTTCAGTTGCTCTACCCCATCAATTTTGGACAGCAACTGGTTGACGACAGTGTCATGAACTCCTGTGCTACCAGCCATGCTCCCTCTCTGCTTGCAGATGGCATCAATTTCATCAAAGATGATGATGTGCAAACCGCTGTTAGCACCAAGCTAGTGAGGGAAGAAATTAGAGCAAAGGCCATAATTTGAATATATTACTAAACAAATTAGTCAAAGAAAGCAAAAAAAAAAAAAAAAAAAACCCTGTTACAGACGGATTTTGCTCCATTTTGACCAATAAATACAGCAGCTTCTACCCTCCCAAAGGTATCAGAAGTGCATTCTCAGAATTTTGCAAACTGAAAAGGCATTCCGGAACCTCATATTTAATAGCCATTAAACAAAAATACACATTATATACTAATGAATGTGAACAGTCCATCAAATAACAATCTGTTCATTGACACGCATTTCTTATCTCACTATTGGAAAGGAGAATTCATAATTATCAGATGCCTGTCTTAAGTCAGTGAATGGCAACTCCCTCCCATTTTCCCTGAGTTTTGGTGAGAGCCCTGTCCCAGCTGCAGCAGGCTTAATGTTTGTCATATTATATAACTAAACAGTAACTCTACCCGGAGGTCAACTGGGAAGTGGGCAGATGACAGGAGGTGAACATGATTCACATTTGGTTATTTCACATGAAAACAAAGAACTTCTTCCTAACAGTAAAGTGAGAACAGAGACATCGTTTATAGAAAGAATAGTCAAGGGGTGCTATTTCTTCTGCATAGTGATTTGTTTGAGACTACTGAATACAGAGTCATCACTACAAGAAAATAGTTTATATACTGTAAACTTTTAACAGATGCAAATACTTTCAAATGCTAATAATTCATTAGGTTAACATGGACCTTCTCACAATTTATATTCAAGTACTGAAGTCTCTTATAGGAATCAAAGGAAATGTACTCCCATAAATTTTCTTTTCTTTTTTTAAACAAACAAAAAATCAGGGATTAACAAGACAGGTGAAAATGAATATAACTTATATGGATAATATAAATGATGGGCATAATGAGATTCAGGATTAAATATGGTTGGTATTCATTAAACCTCTGGTAAGGATAGAATCTTTTTTTTTTTTCCTTCAAGAGTTGGGATTTTTTTACTTCATTATAAAAGCATTAGATGTTAACTGAACAGAAGTTGAAAAATAAATGGAAATAAGTTAAAAATAAGCTATGTCATATCATACCTATGATATATACTGTATAATACCTAAAGATAAATGCTGTTAACATTCTGTGGATTTATTTCTATATTTTAAATTTATTTTAATTAAAAAATTGAGAACTCACTCTATCTTGTATTCTCCTGAACATTAACTATTCTTTGAAAACTATTAAAAATTGTTATTCTTGTTTCTATTTGCAAGATACATGATCATTATAAAAATGAAGAAAAATACTAAAAAATGTAAAGAAATCACAATCATCCAAAATTCAAGCAGCTATAAATAACTCATATTAATTAGGTGCTGTGAAGATAGTTTGTATCCCTTTTTTTAGTACAGATGTTATCTTCAGCCCTTTCACATGGCTATAAATACAACTATATAATTTTTAATGGCTTCATAATATTTCACTGTATGACTGGCAGCACAGAGAACTCGCCTAACTTCACATTAATTCCTTCCTTTCAGATATTTAATAATTTCTAAATTTTTAGTATTATATATGTTGCTACAATAAGAATTTTTTTAAGATTTTATTTTTAAGTAATCTCTATACCCAACATGGGGCTCAAACTCATGACCCAGAGATTAAGAGTCACATGCTCTATTGACTGAGCCAGCCAGGCGCCGCATAAGAAACATTTTTGTACTTAACTCCTTGACAATAGACATAACTACTTCCTGAGTGCAAATTGTTACTTTAAAAGGTGTGTTGAGTACTTTAAGGCCCTTGAAATAGGTTGTCAAATACTTTTCCAGAAAGATTTTATCACTTTATAATCCCACCAAGGAATATGACAGTGCCTATCTTGGTATATCCTCACAAGTAATGAATATTAGAAAAATCTAAAAAGTAATTCCGAACTTGATAGCTGAACAATGGTGTTTTTCAACTGTTTTTAACTGGCATTTGTCTGATTACTGGAGAGGCTGGCACTTTCTAAAATCATGTTTTTACCATTTGTAATTTTTCTTTTATTAATTATTTGTACCTATCCTTTGTACACTTTCCTGTTGGGATTTAACAGTGTTTCTTATTGATTCATAGAAAAATTCTTTACATATTAAGGGTATTATTTATTTGTTATAAATATTGTATCCCAGTTTGCCACTTTTATTTGCCATCCAGTTTGCCATCTTTTATTTATGGTATATTTTTGAATATAAAAGGACTTTTACTTTTTTTTTTTTTTTACTATGTAAGTAGCCAAAATTACCCATTTTTAGTTTTATGGTTTTTAAAATTACTTTTACCCTTAAAATCCTCCCCCATTACAGACCCTTATGGTCACCTATATTTTCTTCTCTTTCAAATTTTTACTTTACATATAATTTTTCAATCTATCTGGAGTTCCTTATTCAAACAATTAACTGATCTAATACTGTAGACTAAATAATCTTTTCTTCATTGAGCTGTCATTTCTATTGGGCTTTATATTTTTATATTATTACCAGCCTATTCCATTATATAGCAATAGGTTGGGCAAGCTTGCTCTTATTCTTTGTCATAACATTATTATTATTTTTCGTCATATTATTATGACATTATTCTTTGTCATAACAATTTTGACTACTTTACAGAGCTCCTGGGTGGCTCAGCTGGTTAAGCATCTGCCTTTGGCTCAGATCATGATCTCCCTGTCCTGGGATCGAGCCCCATGTCGGACTTCCTGCTCGGCTGGGAGTCTGCTTCTTTCTCTTTCTCCCTCTAGCCCTCCTCCGCACCATTCGTTCTCTATCTCAAATTAATAAATAAAATCTTTTTAAAAAATAATGTAGAATCTCAGTTTTTCAGTCACAAAATTTCCAAGAATGAATACCCTACCATACAGAAGTGTTTGGCAAAGCTGAGGGTATAGTTCCAATTCCTTATTCTCAGGCTTTTCTACAGATGATAGATTTTGGTGCTGAAATTTTTTTTAAGAAACCAAGCTACCATTTATCATCAGAAATCTTTTCAATAAATATGACTATATTGAGAAAATTAATTTTTTTCAGATTTGAATTTAGTTTTTAAAACTGGTGGAAGGAGAACAATCTGGAAGTAGTGTTTAGAAAAAAAAAAACCTAGTTAAATTTTGGAAACCTTGATGAACACATGATTATCACCTTGCAGAAAATTGCATTAAACAATAATCCAAGTATGAATAATAAAATGTAAGTATTATAAGATATTTTATCTGTTTTTTAAAATTCATTATGAAGTAAAGCTGACTTTTCTGGTATGCAGTTTTGTGAGTTTTAACACGTGTATACCTTCTTTAAAAGATTTTATTTATTTATGTGAGAGAGAGACAGAGAGGGAGCTAGCTCATGAGCAGGGGGAGGGGCAGAAGGAGATTCCTGCCTAGCAAGGAGCCAGATATGGGGCTTGATCCCAAAACCTTGAGATCATGACCTGAGTCGAAGGCAGACGCTTAACCGACTGAGCCACCCAGGCACCCTGAGATTCTACATTATTTTATAAGATACTTTTATTCAAGGTTGTCTGCCAATTTAGCATGAAACAAAAAGCTGCTAAAATGTATGAATTTTGCTGTTCAATGTGCCTTATGCTGCCACTGGAATCATGACTTCCTTCTTAGTCCGACCTCAAAAATCGTCTGTGTAGATGGGAAGCCAGAGACAACAGGAATACTGTAGGCCCATAGGCACAATCTGTCTTAAACATAATTCAGTACCGTTCTGACCTTTTCAGAACCTTACTAAGCTTGTGACCTGTCGTCAGGTGCCTTCCCCCAACCTAGTCAGTACAACGACACCAATTTTTACAGGTGTATTACTTAAATAAAGGTAAGTTCTTGCAATAAATTAAAAGCCAGGTAACGAAGATGTCAAGATTAATGTCCACAGATTAATATAGCTGACTCATCAATAAACCCGTTACTCAAGAGTTTAAATTTCCACAATGCAATCCTCTTTAATTCACTGGCCTCTAGCTCTGTTCTTACCCTCTGCAAAGTCTTCCCCCACAGAAACAGAGCTGATGCTGTTGAGCCCCTGGCAACTGCCTTCGATAACAGCTGTTCTATATTTAACTAGTTTGACCTATATGCAAGTGTTCATCTCTGTCAGCCTGGACTGTCCAGAATCACAGAGGTGATGCTGTTCTTTATTATGTAATACACATCTACCCTCCATGGGGTCATTAGCTGAGTACACCAAGCCATTCCTGGTTGTAAGAACTGAGAAAAGGTGTAACTGAAAAGGCTAGCTAGATTAACTTCTACTTAGAAATTCTTTGTCAACTCAGTTGTATCATTAACAGTGTCATATTTAAACCATCTCCAAGTTTAAAAACAGCACCAAAGACACCTATACAGCCATGTGGAAACTATCACAACAGATTTTTATAAAATGCCTCTTTAAAGAGGGGACATTTTGACTCACCTGCAGCTAGAGTTTAGTCCTCAGTATACCATCAGGGTCCATTAGACACAATTTCAGTTTTTAAGTTTTTCTGTTGAACAATTTTAACTATTTATAAATACTGACATTTCATGACTTTTTAAATTAGAAGTCTTCCACAGAAGAAAATGGAAAATATATTTTAAAAAAGAGAATAGAATAAAACTCATTCGATTTTGCAATTACCACGTGGGTCCACTGGACCTTTTTATAAATTTAAAATATATTATGCTATTCCAACATTCTAGAGATAACATCATTATTACTCATCAATTATTCCTAATTATCCTAAAAAAGATTAAAATAATAAGAAAATGAAAGAATGATGGAATTGCTCAGAGGGATAATGCACTAGTGAAATCAAGACTGCTATGACATCACCCTTCAGTTTTCTTAGTGTATTGTCCAAAAAGTTTCAACATCTTTCAAGAACATTTATAAAAGAAGTCTGGAGACACCATCTACCATCTTTGTTGCCTGGTTTTAGCTTTAATTGAACACAGTTGAGAATGCAGATTTCCCCCCTCTCTGCCCATAATGGTAAAGGAAAGAAAACCAAAAGAGCAAAATATTTCACACTTGTTACATCTAATCCAAAGATTAATGCAGAGTGATTTAGCAGCACTTGAGACTCTAATAATGATGGTGAAATTGATGATTATAAGTAAAATCTCAGACTACATGCCCTCAGATGATGTTAGTCTGCATAAATTTTCTCAAGCTCAAGAATGAGTGAGGGGTGCCTGGGTGACACAGTCGGCTGAGCCCTAACTCTTGGTTTCAGCTCAGGTCTAATCTCAGAGGGATATTGAGCCTTGAGGCAGGTTCTGAACTCAGTAGGGAGTCTGCTTGAGTTTCTCTCTCCCTCTCTCTCCGCCCCTTCCTTGCCCCCGCTCTCTCTCAAGTTAAAAATAAAGAATGAGTGAATAATATATTTCTAAGAACCAAAAAATGGCATTTTCATCTAGTTACTTATTCAACAAAAATCTTCATTGTGCAATATTTTGTGACAAGAAACTAGACCATCTTCATTTTTCTGTTAAGGACAGATGACAGTATTCTTTCACCTTTTATCTATACATCAAAATTTCCTTGATATGGTTTCTAAGTAGACAGATGCTAAAGGCAGGTACTATAGAGAGATGATGAGAAGAAACATGATATAGATATTTAAAAATTTGACCATTCTAAAAGGTGTATACAGATCTTGGATATCAGCCCTTTGTCTGTAGTGTCATTTGCGAATATCTTCTCCCATTCTGTGGGTTGCCTCTTTGTTTTGTTGACTGTGTCCTTTGCTGTGCAGAAGCTTTTTATCTTGATGAAGTACCAAAAGTTCATTTTCGTTTTTGCTTCCTTTGCCTTTGGAGACGTATCTTGAAAGAAGTTGCTGTGGCCGATATTGAAGAGGTTACTGCCTATGTTCTCCTCCAGGATTTTGATGGATTCCTGTCTCATGTTGAGGTCTTTCATCCATTCTGAGTTTATCTTTGTGTATGGTGTAAGAGAATGGTTGAGTTTCATTCTTCTATACATAGCTGTCCAATTTTCCCAGCACCATTTATTGAAGAGACTGTCTTTTTTCCACTAGAGATTTTTCCCCGCTTTGTCAAAGATTATTTGACCATAGAGTTGAGGGTCCATATCTGGGCTCTCTACTCTGTTCCATTGGTCTATATGTCTGTTTTTGTGCCAGTACCATGCTGTCTTGGTGATCACAGCTTTGTAATAAAGCTTGAAATCAGGCAACATGATGTCCCCAGCTCTGTTTTTCTTTTTCAACATTTCCTTAACAATTCAGAGTCTTTCTGTTCCATACAAATTTTAGGACTGTTTGTTCTAGCACTTTGAAAAATGCCGCTGGTATTTTGATCAGGATGGCACTGAAAGTATAGATTGCTCTGGGCAGCACAGACATTTTAACAATGTTTATTCTTCCAATCCATGAGCATGAAATGTTTTTCCATCTTTTTGTGTCTTCTTCAATTTCTTTCATGAGTGTTGCGTAGTTCCTCGAGTATAGATCCTTTACCTCTTTGGTTAGGTTTATTCCAAGGTATCTTATGGTTTCTGGTGCTACTATAAATGGAATCGATTCTCTAATTGCCCTTTCTACAGTTTCATTGTTAATGTATAAGAAAGCAACTGATTTTTGGGCATTGATTTTGTATCCTGCCACATTACTGAATTGCTGTATGAGTTCTAGTAATTTGGGGGTGGAGTCTTTTAGATTTTCCACATAAAGTATCATGTCACCTGTGAAGAGAGAGAGTTTGTTCAGCCATCAGAAAGGATGAATACCTAACTTTTGCATCAGCGTGGATGGGACTGGAGGAGATTATGCTGAGTGAAATAAGTCAAGCAGGGAAAGTCAATTATCATATGATTTCACTTACTTGTGGAGCATAAGGAATAAAATGCAGGACATTAGAAGAAGAGGAAAAATGAATTGGGGGAAATAGGAGGGTGAGGTGAACCATGAGAGACTATGGACTCTGAGAAACAAACTGAGGGCTTTAGAGGGGAAGGGGGTGGGGGGATGGGTGAGCTTGGTGGTGGGTATTAAGGAGGACACGTATTGCATGGAGCACTTGGTGCTGTACATATACAATGAATCTTGGAACACTGCATCAAAAACTAATGATGTATTTTATGGTGACTAACACATCACAATAAAAATAAATAAATAAAAGGTGTATACAAATCTAAAAATGAAAATGTTTCGCAATTATGGAGTATATGGTGGCCATCCTCTCTTCAACAAAATAATGATTAAAAAAAAATTCTTCAAGTATTGTGTCTTGACAATGCAAGTACAAAAAGAACCAGAAGTAATGACAAGCTAGACTCCATTAGAGGTGTATTTAAAACTTAGAATCAGGGACACCTTGGTGGCTCAGTTAGTTAAGCGTCTGCCTTCAGGTCAGGTCATGATCCCAGCATCCTGGGGCAGAGTACTTGCTGAGCGAGGAGCCTGCTTCTCCCTCTGCCTGCCCTGCTCCCTGCTTGTGTGCTCTGTCTGTGTCTCTGACAAATAAAAAATAAAATCTTAAAAAAAATAAAATAAAACTCAGAATCAGTATATAGAAATTCATGCATGACAACTGATGAACCATTAGTTACATTCAGAGGCTCCTGCCCATTTGGATGGAGACAGATATATAGGTATCTACATAGATATAGATATCTATGTCCATATCTTCAAAACCAAGAAAATATGGAATAAAAATTTAGTTTGCTATATTTAAGTTTATTAAATATATTAATTATTAAATGTTATTAAATATATGAATTATATTATATAATACACATATACATATATGTATATACATATATATTATATATACACATATATATCTTATTAAATACATGAAAAAAGTCTTTCACTCCCTTGTATTCTTACATTTGTAAATTATTTGTAAAATAACTTAAAAGGAGTTCTTTCAACCCAGATAGTAAATGGTGGTGACAATTTTTCTTGGTACACTGAGTGTTTAAAAGATTTTTGAAGCAGAAAATATACTGTAGTATTAGGGATGAATGGTAAAACTGAATTGGTTCTGGGACTGTCTGAAGAGTTCCTGGACTTGTGAGTTACTGGACTTGTACCAGTCCACCAGGACCCATGCCTTCTAGAATCAATGTGGCTGAGGCCAGAGACCTGAGATCATTACCTGAGCTAAAACGGAGTCAGACTCAACTGACTGACCCACCCAGGTGCCCCTGTTAGTTTTTGTTTTTTTTTTTTAATTGTGGTACTTATCTTTTTCGTACTTATTATAAAGGAGCTATTACAGATAACTTATAAAACGCCAATTCTTTGTGGATTATATGCATTGCAAATATCCTCTCCAGTCTGATACATCTGTATTTAGTGTAATTTGTCAGAGGGAATTTTCTTCATATTATATTAATGTAAGCAAATTAACATTTTTTTCTTTTATGGATTTGATTTCTGTATCTTAATAAAGAAATTCGTTTTGACATGCCTGTATGGCTCTAAATAAGTAAAAAATAAATAAATAAAACTTTTTTTTTTAAGAAATTCTTCTCTAGCCTCAATTCTTAAAGCTTTTTGCCTATATTTCTTCTAAAAATGTTTTCTCTGGTAAGTTTTAGTTTATTTTTTGCAAATCCATTTTGCAGTTCTGTATGATATGATAAGTACCTGACTGGAAAAGCATAAATTTTATCTTTATCAAAACAGAAAGCCGATGATCTCATCCTGATTCATGGAATATTCTTTCCCCTTTGATTTGTACTGTCACTTTTCATACAGCAAGTACTTCCTGTGTTCTATTCTGTTTTCTTGGTCTGTTTATGCAAGAATATATAACTGTCTCATTTAATACAGCTTTCCAGTATATGAAATAAGTCTTCATAATTTTCCAAAATTATCATGGCTCTTCAGGTATCCAAAAAAAAAAATCAAGTTGTCAAATTCCAAAATATTCCCATTTGACTTGATTGGAAAAGCATAAATTTATAAATTAATATGGGCAGATCTGTTATTTTATGATATTGTCAGTATTCTCACACATAAATATCATTTATCATTTATTAGCTCTTGAATAAAGATTCTCAAAACTGTTTAAAATTTTCTCCTTTAATTTTCCTATAAAGATTTAGTTACAGTACTCATCATTTTGACTGCTGATGTAAATGAATTGTTTTTTAAAGTTATGTTTTCAGTATCTTCACATTTTCTTTGAAGTTTTCTTTATACTAAAGAATTTGAGTTTTCTTTATTCCTTTCCCAGCTCCTCCCTGCTTTGGAAAAGTTATGTGAAAGTTATACACAATTTTCACATATACTCCTAACTTAAAGTTTGATGTTATTAACAGTACTATATTCTTCCTAAATAATACGAAGATCTCACATAGACTTAATCCACTTCCCATGTTTTGTTCCATACTTTAGTTCTAACCTTAAAAAAAAAAACTGTATTGATGACTACTATTATTATCTCGTGAAGTGATTATTAAGTTTACCTCTTTCAAACTTTTTTATGGTGAACTATGGTATACAGGGAGAGAAAGTTCACAAAATATGAATGCATGTTTCAAGGAACTGTCACAAAATGAATATCCTTATAACATAACAAGAAATAGAACAATGCCAGCATCATGGGCACATGTCCTCACAACTCCTCCCCAATATCCCTCCCCATTATTTTCCATAGGCAACCCCAATCTGATTTTTTATGGAAATTACTTTTATGGAAATCACTCTTCTTTACAGTTTACCACCTAAGCATGTGTCATTAAACATTATATTTTAGTTGAACCTTATATAAATGGAATCATACAGTATGTATTCTTTCTTGTCTAGTTTCTTTTGCTCAACATTTATTTGTGAGACTCACAACTATGTATAACCATAGTGTTTATTTATTACTGTGTAATACTTTACTGTATATTTATATGACAATTTATCCATTTACTGGATACAAAGTTCTAAGTTAACAGTTCTTCTCTTTCAGCTTAGAAATAGCATTCAACTGATTTCTGGTTTCCATAATTTGTGTTGGTACTTTCTATCACTTTTCATTGCTTTCATCCTTTCTCAGGTTATTTTTGTCTATTTTGCACTGAAAGCAGTGCACCAATTCTCTCTTCAGGTGTGTCTAATCTGCTGTTCATACCCATCTACTTGAGTTAATTTCAGTTGCTGAATTTCTCATTCCCAGAATTTCCATTTGATTTTTTTTTTTTTTTTTTTTTAAAAANCGACTTGGCCAAAATTCTCAGTTTTGTTTCCCTTTGAATGTGGTAAGTGAAGTTATTTTAAAAGTCTGTATCTGAGAATTCCAATATCTGGAGGCCCAATTTCTATCACCTTTTGTTTCTCTTTCTTCAAGCTGTCTATGTCTTTGTATACCTGACTGCTTTTGATCATGACCAGGCATCTCGTTTGCAAACTAATAATCTGTGGCCTTGCACGATACTACCTTCCTCCAGGAAGGATCTACAATTCTGCCAGATGCCAAGGGGCACTAGTGATTTAGGAACCTTCAATTTAATTTTAGAGAAATGAGATGCAATTCAAAGCTGGCCTCTGTGAGAGCATGTCTACTTCGGGTTAACTCCTGCTTCTATTGTGCAGAGTCCCAACTCAAATTGAGGCATGTTCATCAGGTGTCCCTTCTTTGTGAGCCGTGAATTTTAACCTCTGGCCCATTACTCCCACTGGCCTGTCAAAAGGGCTGCACAGCGGTTTAGCAGCTCCCTCCAGAAATGGCTAATATCTCCAAAGGAATGGTGACCCTGCACGCCAGGACCTTTTTTTTCTGGGCCTCCATTCTCCTCCTCCCCAGAGGTTTGTTAGTATCTATCAACCCCATACTATCACTAGTTCAGGATTCATCTTTAAATCAATTTATCAGCACAGGGGCCCCAGGCCACATAGGCGGTGTTGGTGGTGGGTGGGTGGGTGGGTGGTGTGTGTGTGTGTGTGTGTGTGTGTGTGTGTGTGTGTGTTTTCAAATCCTAAGCATGAGGTAAGAATCCACAGTTCAGAATTCCCATGAGAGATTCTTTAGCTCCCACTGAAGAACTCAGACAGATGGTTAAATGTCTTTGTTATTTCTTTGTGCTAGTGAACAATTTCTAGTCCATTCTTTTCATTGAGGACACAACCAATTTGAAGGTTCCAGTTCCCAGTCCACATCTTAAGTGGGTTCAAGGACTCATTTTCTGCCAGCTAGCCGGTACTAAAACCCAAACTCATAGTTACCAAAACAAAAAGCTGCAGCTCTTATCTTTACCGCTCTAATTTTCAGTTTTCTTTTCATTTCTGGAGAGCTCCTTTTCTTTCTTGAGAACCAAATTACGCATTTAAAATGATTTTAGTTATATTCTACCCAGCATTTGAAGGTGTTTACGGAAGACAGGTTTTCAGGGTACCTAGTCTACTGTACTGCAGAAATAGAAATCTGATGGCATTGTTTTTAAACTTTTGTCAATGAAATAAATATGAAAAAAATGAAATAAGTATTAGTGTATGAGGGTTTTCCAAAGAAATATAATCAATAAGATGGATCTATAGATCCATCCCTATTGGTCATCTGAAAACATACACAAATAGAGATCTACCTAGATCTAAATATAGATCTATATCTATCTACAGAAAGATGAATCGTAAGAAATTGGGTAACCCAAATATAGGGCTTGACAAGCCCCCATGTCTGCAGTCGGCAAGCTGGAGACACAAGAGAGCCGATGGTATACTTCCAGTCCAAAGGCCTGCAAGCTGGAGACTGAGCTTCGAAGAGCTGCAGTTTCAGTCTGAGTATAAAGGCAGGGAAAAACTGATGGCCCAGATAAAAGCAGTCAGGCAGTAGGAAATTCCCTTAGTCAGAAAAGGAGCAGCCCTTTGTTCTAGTCAAGCTTTCCACTGATTGAATGGGGCCCACCCATATTAGGGAGGGCAACTGCTTTACTCAGTGTACCTATGCAAATGGTAATCTCATCCAGAAATATCCTCACAAACACACCCAGAATAATGTTTAACCAAATGTGTGGTCACCCTGAGGCCCAATCAAACTGACACATAAAATTAACCATAACAATTAGTAAACTCTGGTTTGACTTTTAATTAATTTTTTTCTAAGACCCACATCAAACTTCCCTTTGAGACCTAACAACTCATACCTGTCACTCTACAACTGAGGAGACTCAGTGGTAAGTGAACTAGCTTTCAGCTCATGAACCTTACATACAGATAATTCCACAAGTCATTTTATGAATTTAATTTCCCTCTTTTCCAAAGGATAAATGAGATTAACTATCTGAAAGTAATGTAAAATAAAAGTGACACCTGAAAATAAACTCATGATCTGCTTTTGCAAAACCTTTCACTTATACAATCATCTTTCTTTGTATTATGTACATGTGGGTAATGGCATCTGTTCACATTGTGTAAATATCCCATAATCCCTGATTCAGTGATATAATTCAGTACTAAATAAATATTGCCTGCATGTTTTTCAAAATATGGATCATAGTAACAAGTTTTCCACCATAGCTTTGGGTTTCATTCATCATATAAGTGATAACAAACTTTTACTAAATTATACTTATATTAACATTACCCTCCTTTGTTCCTCTTCAGCATCAGCAAAGAGTTTACGTATGTTAGCTTCTGATTCTCCCACATATTTGTTAAGGATTTCTGGCCCATTGACCACTTTGGGCTCCCTTGCATTCAACATCTTGCCAATCTGTCGAGCCAAGAGAGTCTTACCACAACCTGGGGGCCCATATAACAGGATGCCTTTAACATGTTTGCAACCTAAAGAGGAAAAGAAAACAGTCTTGTATCAACTAACTAAAATCCAAGTAAGACATCTAAAAAAAAGTTTTCTTTCTTCTTCATATGCATGTTAGGAAAACTATAGTCATGTCATTAACATACAATATCCAAGTGCCTGAGCAGAACAAGAATGAACAACTAAAGCTCTTTTTTTTTAAGTAGGCTCCACACCCAACATGGGGTTTGAACACATGACCTGGAGATCAAGGGTCACCTGCTGTACTGACTGAGCCAGCCAGGTGACCCTAAAACTCTTTTTTAAAATAGAAAATCCAGAAAAAATTCTTATACCAGTACTAATATTTGAGTGTGAAAGCTGCCAATTAAAGGTCTTTGGAATAGTATATTTGAACTGTCATTTAGAACAAATACTTTTAACTCTGAAAATGTCTCTTTGACCTAAATACCTAATTAGGAAGTATTACTTATTTTCCATTATCTTTTGCTTTAAAGTCAAAGAATAAAAGAGATCTGCTTTTAGGCGAATTTAACCCAACACAAATCTATTATGATACGGTAGGCTATGGAAACCATATCTTAGTCATAGAAATTACAGGTCTACCTGTCAACACAAGCCCTTGAAGAATGGGCAAACATGTTTTGAGTTGGCTGTTATAGAGCAATCCATAGGATCCAGATGGATGTTATGACTTAGTGGATAAAGTTGAATGTCCTACTTCATGTGACTAATGCCAAAGGGAGGCACACGCTTTTCTCAGCACCACCCAGATGAAGATGAAGTTTCAATAGAATAGTATTCAATTCTTTTCTAGGCAAGCATTGCTAAATGCCTTAAAAGGTATCCGTAACAACAGGGAAAGAACAAAACTGGTGATTTAGACTCCCCAGGATTTCTTTAGCCAACTCTTCATGAGCATTTATGCCATTTCTAAGATTCCGATGACCCGTGGTTTCAGTCTACTAACTCTAGGAATTCTCACCTTTCTTGCAGTTTCACATTTAGGATGCATGACTCTTTTCTGGTAAGTTTTTTCCTTACACTACACCAAAAAAGCATTCTGTGAAATAATGATTTATTAGATTTCGGTGTTATACTCAAAAGTACAGGTGAAAAAGAAAATTTCTGGAAATGAAATACAGTGTGTTTCCATGTATGATAGTTTGTCCTCATTTGGAATGAAAGCCTTAAAAACTGTTTCTTTAAAAAAATTGTAACAATACATTTAATAGCTCACATAAAAGAAATCACAAGGTATATCCAACTCTACTAGATATTTTAGATTCTGAGTAGTAAGACCCTTTGGGTTACCAGCATGGTCATTGCTTCTGTATGTCAAAAAGACTCCCTTTTAAATCTTTGAAAGTAATGAGCGTATGGTTAGATTTGTAGAGACAAGGGGAACTTAGTGGAAACCCCTGAAGGCTTAGTCTTAACCCTCTCAACACAGAGTAAATTCCTGTCCTGAGAACCACGGCCAATGAAATGTCTTTGCCCTCGATCTACTCTTGGAGCACAAGTCGTAGTGGGATGAGGGGGTAAGGCATGGGCTTCTAGAGGCCAACCTCATGAGGCGCTGCCAGCATCCAAACCACTGGGGCACTTCTGATGAAGACTTTGGAACCTGGCTGCTAATCTTACCCCATAAGCCAACTGCTACCATCATGACTTGAAACTATTCATATAAACCACAGCAGAGGCTTGTGGTCATGGTGATGGTAAAACAAGGCACAGGAAAGGGGAGTCAAAAAGGAGAAAATGAAGACTTGCTGAGGACCTACAGAGTACTAGGCCTTATCCTCCTCTAATTTCTTAACTTTCTACAAGTTTATCAATTGCCTCATTATGGTACTTCCTTCCACATTAGGCTATACTTTGTTTCAACTCCCTAGCCTTCTTACACTTCTGTTCTACTCATCCCACAGGCCTGAACACAATATGGCTTTACTGCACCTACTTGTTGGCCAGAGCACAGCCAGAGAAAATTACACCACTGTCCTGACTGATACTCTCACAATTTCCTGTTATCCAATTTCAGTTCCATGCTCACTGCATCTTGATACTGCATGCCTCCCATTAGTCCACCTCCCACTCTCTGCATTAATTATCCAGATCTTTACCGTTCTTCTTAAGTGCTACCCCATATGTTTAATTCATAGAAAAGACCTAGATTCCAACTTCATATTAAAAAACAAAAAACAAAAAACACTACCAGGTAT
The DNA here is from genome assembly GCA_002007465.1 of Ailurus styani. Taxonomy (NCBI): domain Eukaryota; kingdom Metazoa; phylum Chordata; class Mammalia; order Carnivora; family Ailuridae; genus Ailurus; species Ailurus styani. Next base: position 863,674 of record LNAC01000540.1, on the reverse strand, counting down.
GAACTCCCTTCAGCTCATTCTTTCTCTAACCACAAATTCATCTGCAGATACATCCAGTCTTAATCTCATCATGGCTTCTCAAGGAGTTTCCTTCCTCTTCTCCAAGGTTTAAGTTGCAATTATTTGTTTATATACCTTCTCCATTAGACCATGAACTATTTTCAAGGGCAGGTGCTATCTCGTCGATCTGGAATTGCAAATACCCACCATAATGTCTAGCATATAATATGTACTCAGTAAATGGCTGAATAAGTAAATTGTTGTCGACTCCTATCCTCTAAAACTCAAAGAAAATGAAGGAGACACAACCATTTTAAAAAAATTATTTGAGGGATGCCTGGGTGGCTCGCTCAGTTAAGCATCTGCCTTCGGCTCAAGTCATGATCCCACCGTCCTGGGATCAAGTCCCACACTGGGCTCCTTGCTCAGCAGTGAGCCTGCTTCTCCCTCAGCCTCTGCTTGCTGCTCTCCCTGCTGACAAATAAATAAAATCTTTAAAAAAATAAGATTAAAAAAATTATCTGAAGCTCTTTGTTCATGGAAATGTTTACTTTCATAACTGAATTAAATACCTAAAAACATATTTATAGTGACTGGAACTTTGCAAATTTAACAGAACAAACTATATAATATGCAACATAGATCATTCTCAACTTATGATGAGGCTTCCTCCTGATAAACACATTGTAAGTTGATGATGGCACAGCCACCTGGGAGTTGTGGGTGCTGTAGCCCAGAATCGTGAGGGAATATTGGGCTGTTTATCTCTAGCCCAGGGAGACCAAAATTCAAAATCTGAAATATGGTTTCTACTGAATGCATATTGCTTTCACACCATCATAAAGTCAAAAAATCATTAAGTCAAACCATCATAGGTTGGGGACTGTCTGTACCTAGAATCTTAACTCCGTAACTCTGTTTTCATATGTGGAAAATGCTCAATTTAATGTGGTTTGAATTAAATGGACTCAGACTTTATAAATGATTCACAAAATATCACCATGAAGTCTGAAAGAGATAAAATGCATATCCACGGAACTTACTGTATTTTATATAGATCTCTGAAATGACCAAATCTATTCAATATGACAAAAATAGGCATGTCGTAGAAGCTCTAGTCTGCATTAGAACTATAATTCTTTCGGGATCTCAAGAAAGCACATCAAAAATACACATTGACACGTGAAGATTTTTAAAATCCACTTTCACAAAGGAAGCCGTTAGTTGAATAAGCAGTGGAAATGGGACTTTGTTATTACTACTATTATTATAGCCTATTCTGACTTATTAAATAAGCATTGGTCTCTAATTTTAAATGAGTCATAAAAACTCTTCGTAAGTAATTCCATTCAATAAAAGTGTATTAAGCTCCTGTTTGGACTAGGCATGAAACTAGGTGTTAGGGATACAAACATGAAAAAGGCAGTCCCTACCTGCAGGGCATTTCTGGTTTAGTAGGAAAGACAGAAATAAAAATAGGTTATCTACAATATAATATGACATTATCAGAGATATGTATGAAATGTTTTTGGAACCTGGCCAAGAGAGAGTGCCTCTGCCAGGGTGATGGCAGAAAATTAGGGATGGACACAGGAAGAAATAATATTTAGTGCAGGCCTTGAAGGACAGTAGGAGGTTCATGATTGCGCACAGGAGAGGAAATGGCACCTACCAAGGGAAACTAGCATGATCAAACAAAGGCACAGAGGTATGGACATAGAAGCTGTCCTTTCAAAAGAGCCAGTAGTAACCTGTTGTGACTACAGCTTTGGAGGGTTGGGGTGGGGGGAGAGCCTGGAGACGAGGCTGACAGGCTCTCGACTATGGAAGGCCTTGACACCATGCCCACTAGTTTTTAATTTGTTTTGTAAAAACCCTGAGGTTTTTAATCAGGGAAAGTGCACAATGAGACATACGTTTAAAAACTAACTCTGGTGGTAGAGTGGAGGAAGGACTAAGGAACAGAGATGAGAGGGTAAAAGTGTAGTTGGAGGAATATTTTTAACCTTTTTCTGGGGATACTGCCTCACTGGCTGGCTCTGGATTTTTGCCAATTAAACTTTCATTTTCCTCCCAAGTCCTTTGGAAGCATTTGAACAAATGGGTCCGGAGGCCTTAGGAGGACAGCTCTCTACGGATGCCCCAGCTTTCTCCTGAGCTTCTGCAGTAAACTTCTGCATTAAGATGTGGCTCTGATGCTGGAAAGCCTCTGACCTGTGGCCGCTGGACTGTCCTAACTGCCAAGCTGAACTGACTGCTGTCACTTGTTCCTTCTCGATGTCTTAACATGCCTCGCTACTCAGATATCAGTGCCCTGAACTAAAGGGCAAAGGGCAGGCATAGAAAGAAGAGAAATCAGTGGAACTGACTCATTTAAATTGTCATATTCTCTCATTCTATCTCTTACTTTCTTTCCCATGGAATAGTCTAATGGACCTGTCCAGAAAAATGCACATGTACAAAAAATTTGCATGCAATTTTGAGGATATTCTTAGATCCTCTGAGGTCTATTCATGGAATCCAAATTTAAAACTCTTGAATGTACTACTGAAATAATCCAGACAAGAGACCAGAGATGGAAAGAGGCAATAGTCATAAGAAATTTCAGTAGGAAAGGAAAGGAAGATTTGGGAGATATTCATCAGAGCTCAGAAGCCAAAGGAAAATAAAAGAAAGAGGAATAGTCAAGGCTGACCCAAAGGTATGCAGCCTAGGCACATGGTAAAATGATGAAACCCTAGAACATAACTAAGAAGTTAGCAAGAGGTGATTAGAGGAAATCATAACTTTGTTTTTGGCTATAAGGCATTTAAGATTCAGGTAGTAACATCCCTTATAAAATACATGTTGAGAGGCGCCTGGGTGGCTCAGTCAGTTAAGTGTCTGCCTTCAGCTCAGGTCATATCTAAGGTCCTGGGATCAAGTCCCGAGTCAAGCTCCTTGTGCAGTGGGGAGTCTGCTTCTCCCCACCCCAGCTTGTGCTCTGTCTCTCTCAAACAAATAAATAAAATCTTTAAAAAAAAAATACAGGTTGAAAGCTCAAAAAAGCTATCAGAACTACTGGTTCCATATTTTTGAATGCCTGCTCCGGGCACATGAAAAGCCACAAGGAAGTTTTAAGCAGAGGAGTGTGACAATGGGGACAAATGCTGCAGAGACGGAGGCTGGGGCCTGGAAAGAGAACGCTAGATGTAAAAACCAGGAAATTCATGCTGATGTGGCTCATAAGGTCTTGGGTCAGGATCAGATCATTTCGGGTTGAGACAGGAGAAGGGAACTAAGTAATATAAACAGGAACAAACAGAGATCACAATTTGGGGAACTCTGGCCATACAAAGGAGGGATTTCGAGAGATACCTTGCAAGGAAACCTCTTCTTCTGAGATTAGAGATTAGTTAAGTAAAGGGGGATGAGGAAATGAGCTGAGGTTATGCCTGTTGGGCTTTATTTACTATGTGAAGCAGGAGTTAGGTCATCTACAAAATGAGAGATGAGGAGATGATCCTGGGAAGCATGGTAAAGGTTTGGAAAGAACACAGGAAACTGGGAAAATGTGTGGGAACTCATGCGTGAGCAGACAGGTGTCATGAAGTGAACTCAGCATAAGGATCTCAGGTCACTGAGGGACTCTCCTCTTTGCTGTGATTAAGCTACTTACAGTGTTTGGTGAGGTGTAGACTTTTTTTTTTTTAAGGATTTTATTTATTTGAGAGAGAGAGAATGAGCAGGGGAAGGGGCAGAGGGAGAGGAGAGGAACAAGCAAACTCCCCACTGAGCAGGGAGCCCAATATGGGGGCTCGATCCCAGGACCCTGAGATCATGACCCAAGCCGAAGACAGATGTTTAACCAACTGAGCCACCCAGGTGCCCCTGTAAGGTGCAGACTCTTACTCAACTCCATAAATAGAAATTTCATTAAAGCTGGCATAAGGATCTTGAATTTTTGGTTTTAACTGCTTTTTTTCAAAACTGAATCTTTATGTTGAGCAACATGAGGCAAATAGCAGCACAGATTTAAAGCCAACATATTTATAACTAAATTCTATTATCTAATTTTCCTAGAGTATTAGGGTAAAACTATCATCCGACTTGTTCTCATCCACAAAGTTTGAGGCTTTATCTTCATTTCTACGTCCATTTGCATCTTTTCGCCTTCTTCTACCACTTATACAAGTTAGAGCTATCGTGGGCTAACAGCGTAATCAAACATAGCTCCAAAGGATTTCTTCTCTTAATTTCCTGTATTCAATTATTTAAGTGCTTATTTTACTAACTGTTCCTGTTAATAATCAACTTCTTAAAAATACCCAGGTTTTATTTGGTTAAGGCACAAACATATTCATATCTCTGGGTTATAGTAACGTAAAGGATGGTCATTGTGAAAAGCATAATCTAAAATGGCCAAAACCAGATTTATATATGGTTTTGGAATGTAAGTTGCTAATTATATTTGAATATAGGAATAAAAAAAGTTCTGGGATAGTATATTCTTTCACTCATTCAACAAATGCTACTTTTGGTGGTGGGGAAGAAGAGGCAGATCTCTTCCGACTACTTCTATTTTCTCAATGAAATCATGATTCCAGGGCACCAGCGGCTGGTGAGGATCTGGAAGAGGTGGTGCTGCTGGAGGTCTGAGAACAGAAAAGAGGAACTAGTCCTCTTCGAGAGAAGGAGAATAAAGTGGTTAGACTAGGGAAATACAGAAGGAATAGCAGGAAATACTGATTCCAAGAAACACTGAGGGTCCACTTGAGATGTGGTTCTTAAATTTAAATTGAGATCAGACATCATGTTTTGTGCTCTTCTAAAGCCACAGTCAGTCGTCTGGGTCCTGATCCAGAGCAGGCAGGTAGCTGAGACATATCCAGGGCTTTGACACACATAGAAGATAAGGAACAAGGCCATCAAGGTTGTATTTGAGGAGGACCAACATGACAGACCACAGAATCGAATTTACAACACAGAATTTACAACTGGGTAAACAGGGAAGAGAAAATAAAAAGGTTGGGAAGTGAGAGGATAAATTAACTAGAAGGTTCTGTGGGATCCAAGCTGCTAGAGCTAGGGTGAGGGCAGTGGTAGCACGGGACAAATGGGAGGCGGCTGGAGAACAAACAGGACGCTTAACACTGAGATCCCTGAGGTGGTGGTAACTGCCAACGGTGAAGCCTGGGGTATGACCAAAGAGGGGGCGGCTGAGATGGAATGAAGGAAAGTTTACTGGAAATGAGGAAGCCAAAGAACTGTGAAGAAAAATTGTTGAACAAATCACCAGCAAGGACACCAAAGTCTAAAATAACACAGAAAGAAATAAAGCACACTGAAGATTACACTCAGGAAGAGCAAGTAATTCAGGCAGCGTCTTATGTGGTTCCCCTGTTCATTCTTCGAGAGTGGGGCTACTCTTGCTCTCTCGTTTTGTTCTCCAAATGTTACTGACAAGGAAAAGTGTTCATGTTTATTAACCCTATTATTATTATCATATAATAGCTACTACTGAAGGTATGAACAATACAAAATGTCCAAGAAATAAACATAGTCAATGATAATGCCATTGTTTACTAGGGATTTAAGTTAATGAGATGCTGGAACCTCACAGTAAGAATACATTCAGTAAAGCATTTAGTATAAGGCTTGCTTGTACCTCACTCTAGATCACTTGTCATAAAGAGTTCTTAACGACTCCCTAGAATATGAACCACAAACTGCATTTTAACTATGTTTCACAATAGGTATCTGTCCCCCAGATGAACATACAATTTGCGGTCAGGTGCCAGATGGATGAGGACTGATCAGATTAAATGCATTAGGAAATAATGTGAGTGAAAAATCTCTAGAGCACATTAAAAATTACTAACAGTCTCAGCTTTTTGAGCAGTGGTTCTCAGACTTTGATTTCACAAACTAGGAAAAGAACTTTTTTTTTTTTTAAACAGGGGAGAAGTGCTATCATAGGGCTGCTTAGTTTTTATTTTTCTGGGTAAAGATTTCTTAAACAATAACAACAAAATCAAACCTGACATCTCCTAATACCACCATTTCATAAAAAGAGATATATTTTCATATCAAAAGGTAGGGTGGATGTAATCTCAGAATAAAAGACAGTCTTTATGTTAAACGAACTCCATTTTATTTTTTTTTTAATTTTATTTATTTATTTGATACAGAGAGACAGAGAGAGAGGGAACACAAGCAGGGGGAGCAGCAGGCAGAGGCAGAGGGAGAAGCAGGCTTCCCGCTGAGCAAGGAGCCCAACACAGGGCTTGATCCCAGGACCCTGGGATCAGGACCTGAGCGAAGGCAGACTCTTAACAACTGAGCCACCCAGGTGTCCCATGAATTCCATTTTATATACATTGTCAAAAGTGTGAGCTCTGCTGGGTAATGGACATTGGGGAGGGTATGTGCTACGGTGAGTGCTATGAATTGTGTAAGACTGATGATTCACAGACCTGTACCCCTGAAACAAATAATGCATTATATGTTTAAAAAAAAAAAAAAGTGTGAGCTCTGGACTCAGCTCACCTGGTTTCAAATCCTGGTTCTTCAGGTTGCTAGCTAGAGATAATAACAGCAACTAACTCAGATGGTTAGTATGAGGATTAAATATAACACACCCAAAGCACCTTAGCATACTAGCTGGTATATAGTAAGAGCTCATAAATATTGGCTTATACTTTACCATCTTGTTGGAGATGAGCAGTGAAATGCAACCAGGCTCCTGACTGTTCTGTGAGAATGACATCACTGCTAGGTGACTGTTTTGCTTATGAAATTCTTTCTGAGACTAATAACTGTGGCCCCTTAACTTATCAGACACTACTGTCAATTGAAGGTTGCAAGTGCTAGTACACATTCTGTTGATGGACCTCAAGCTCCAAAAGAGCACAGCAGTAAATGAGGTGGGCAACTGTAGGTTCACAAAGATTTTACCAGAGTTTCAGTAAATCGGGATTCTCCATGGCTTCAGCCTCTGTCTTCCAGGTGGACCAGATTACTATCAGAGTCAATCCCACTTGCTTCTCTTATGCCTCAGGCAGAGCCCGTTCATCCCTATGCCTTAAGTTTTCCAAGCTCATTTAGGGTCAAGACATCACTCATGCCCATAAACCCAGCTACTACGATTATCAGTTCCATGTGTACATGTCCTGCTATCCCCTCCACCCCTTGTTTCCTCTCCGAAGTCCCTGTGTCTCCCCAGTGCAACCACTGTCATAGCCCCTAGCTGCCACTTCCCTCACAGGGAGCACACCCCCTGCTCTGCCAGCAGTCACCTGGCATGACCTGTTGCTACCGGGAGGAAATGAGGCTGCTCCTGGGTACTTCTCCCACAAGCGCATCCGCCATGCTAGACAACCATAGCCTACCCTTTGCCTCTTGAGGCAGATGAGCGTGATAGGCCTTCCCACCTCACTTCTTACTCTCTCCGTTGAATTAGCAATTAATTCCCCAGCAATGTGTAAAACTTGGAATATTGTTTGAGCCCCAGGTATTGACACCCAGTGATTATAATCATACAGATTCTAGTTGGGGCAACTTGAAGAGCCTTTAAGGTGTGTGCTACAAACAACCTGAAATGATTTCTGATCTGAAAGTCTAAAGAGTTATTTATTTATTTATTTATTTATTTTGACAGAGAGAGAGAGAGAGAGAGAGAGAGAGAGAGAGAGAGAGAGAGAGAGGGAGAGATTACAAGCAGGCAGAGAGGCAGGCAGAGAGAGAAGGGGAAGCAGGTTCCCCGCTGAGCAGGGAGCCCGATGAGGGGCTCAATCCCAGGACTCTGAGATCATGACCTGAGCCGAAGGCAGAGGCCCACTGAGCCTCTGAGCCTCAGTGGGGTGGCCCACTGAGCCACCCAGGCACCCCTGATCTGAAAGTCTAAACTGAAGAGGACCTTAACACTACAATAAGGCTTATGCAGCCCTCTGATGAAAATGATACATGAAAATATAAGGTATCTACTATGCTAACTGTAATCTCTCTTCTTAAAATAGCTCAATGAAAAATATACAGCCTTATTATGGCACTAAAATGAATAAACAGTAATGTTTGCTGTTTATAATCTTACAAAACATTATCCCAAAAAAGTGACAGGTATGTTTGCTAGGCTCTTTTATTTTAAAAAGCAGTGAATATTCATTGTTTTCCTAAGATGATATCAGAGGCAAGCTGCACTGAGGAAAAACTGTCAGTCAACTTTTAGGTATCCGAAAGTGGAAAAATTATATATATTAAAAACAAAACCAACAACCCATTGATTTTACACAAGAATGAACAGAATGATAATATATGAGAAGTGATCTCTGTCAAATTAGCATCAGGGTAAGGAGTGTTTAGTTCATTCTGTGGGCAACATAATCTGTAAAGAGAGAAAGTGTGAAGTGAGTTTTGAACGACAGCTGATGTTTAAAGGGGAAGTCCAAGTAGTTTCCAGTTCAAATGCAGACAGATTTGCCATGTTTGCCTAAGAGGGAGACTATCAACAGACTAGTGGCAAGTCAGGACATATTCACAAGTCTTGCAAGCTTCTCTCTGCAGTTGTGCAAACCAGATTTGAATGCTTATTTTTAAACAGTGCATGCACTTGTAGAAATACAATCACAAGTTGATATTAATATATGATCTTTTGTTTTAAAGTTTGCATAATTCCAACTTCTAGAATCATGAGTACGTTCTTACTTCCATCCAACTCATCATTTCAGCAGTATGATATGATTAACTTACTTTAAGAAATAGTTTTGAATTTTCCAGCCATGCAGTGAGGACTTGGAGCATCACTTCCATCACTGCATCGCAATACAGGGGGCCCTTTTTGTTTGCTTGTTAGTTTCAGAGACTGTCGATCAGTATCTAACACAGACGATCATCTACATTTGCTGATCTGTGCACTTATCAAATATTTAAGGAAAGGCCACATTCAAGACTAAAAACTCACTCCTGACCCCATTTGGGCAGTCAGGTCTCTCATCAACCACAGGTATCATTCTGTCTAGCAGAGACTTGCTGTGCCCTGCCAGCTTTCAAATATTCTCAAGAACACTTTGAGTTCCGTTACGATAAAGTGAAAAAGGCCTCCGCCCTGAGCACCAAGCAGCTGTGTGATGTCTACCACCTGACTGGTCTATATCCAAATTAGTCAACTGAGATTTAATAAAGATCTTCTCATTAGATAGCGTAGAACTAAAGATGGGGTATGTGTAGCAACTCTCCAAACTAATCTCTGCTGACACCCCCACCCTTTTACACTCCCTCCTAGGGTGTGGCCTGGTATTTCACGAATTCTTGATGACAAAGATCATGCTTCTACTATGGCAGGTCCTGCCTTGCTGCCATCTGGCAGCATGTGTTCTTATTGGTTTCAGAATTTTACAGCTTTCCCTTTCTTCTTTTTCCCCTCTGTCCCTTAGCTTTTTACTTACTTTACTTGCTGCTCAACAAGGCATCTGCTGCAGGCTAGCAAATATCTTGTCTTCTCTGGCAGACAACTTATTCTTTCTTTTCCTACACCTGGAACTTCTACTCACTCTATCAAGTTCGTGTTCTTCTGCTCCTCAGAAATCACCTCCTTAAGTAATGCAACCTAACCCTGTCATGTCTGACTGCGTCAATGCCTCCGCTTTCACATCACATCTTTGGCTCTATTCTCCAACACTTACAGTAGCAGTAGTCAAACTTTAACATGCACAATGTTAAATGGAGCCTGTTAAAATGCAGATTTTCAGGCATTACTTCTAGAAATTTCAATTCATTAAGTCAGGAGTGGAGCTGAGGAAGGTGACCAGTTAATATGCTCCCCAGCCCCGCCCCGCCGACCCAGGTGAGGGTAATGCAGGCCAGAGGACACAGAGAACCATTCACACTTACAACTGACACTATGTTAAGTCGTTTTCTAAGAGTTCTGAGGTTTTTGTTTTATTTAGCGTATATGTTATGTGGCCTTAATTAAATCGTAAGCTGAGGACGACACTTTTATTCCTTGGCAAGTTGTAGCTATAGAACAGCAAAGAACTATTCTAAGAAGATAAGTTATCAAGAATAAATGTAAGATTTCTGTAGTTAAGTACAGCTGGGGGAGGTGTGGTTTTGTGAGAAATGATTTTGGGGTTTTACTCAATAATAATTCAATGTGAGAGAAAATCCAAGATAGAATGTGGATGTCAAAAATGTTAATGCTTTTCCAGCATGCATTAAAAGAAGACTGAGGTTCTGAACAAAGGATGGAGAGTTCTGGTCTATTTTAGAACAGGGGAGACACTTGAGGACATCACTGATTTTGGGGTTTCACACAACTTAACGAGAATATAAACAAATGTTAAAGTTGAGACAACTGTGAATAGGATGGTAACAGGCTGAAAATAAATTATAAAAATATTGGATGGAGGAAGCAACCAAGCTGGGAGATTTAACTTAGGAAAAAGATGAATCCTACAGGACTTTAGGTCTGGACAGAACAGCTCTCTTCATATGACTTAAGGGCTTGCACAGTGAAGGAGAAGCATCCTTGTTCTATATAGTCTTAGTGGGGGAGAACTAGAGTTTGTAGAAGCTACAAGGATATACATCTCACCTTAACATCAGGAAGACTAACATGTACAGGTGTCCAGAAAATTGAATGCAACATTTAAAGAGAATGATTCTCCTGTCAGTGCAGGAATCTAAGCTTAGACTAAGGAACTCAACAGAAGTTACTTAGCAAAAATGGAGACAAAATTCAAACAAAAGTGTATAAACTAAATAACATTTAAGATCCCTTACAATGCTGAGATCCTATAATTCCCTTGATATTCTCTGACAGAACCAGCTAGTTTTGCAAAGAGAATGAGCTTTGAAATAAATATTCCAGGATAGGAAGGAAAAACAGACTGAAGGCTAGGAAGATAGTAAGAAGGCTATTGCTTATAGTTCAAGTATAATTTACTGAAGCTATAAAAAAATAAAAAAGGAATGATCAAAAAAATGAAGCAGAAAAAATGACAAGTATTCAATAATGGATTTGAAAAATGCATGCACACATATACAGCCAACTGATTTTGGATAAAAGAGCAAAGACAATACAATGAAGCAAAGATCATCTTTTCAACAAATGGTGCTAGAACAACTGGACATCTACATGCAAAAAAAAAAAAAAAAGGAATCCAGACACAGACCTCACACCCTTCACAAAAAACTAATGCAAAATGGATCCCAGACTTACATGTAAAATGCAAAACTGTGCAACTCCTAAAAGACAACGTAGGGAAAAAAACCTAGATGATGCTGGGTATGGCAATGGTTTTTCAGGTACAATACCAAAGGCATGATCCATGAGAGAAACAACTGATAAGCTGGACTTTGTTAAAATTAAAAACTGCTCTGTGAAAGACTATGTTAAAAGAATCAGAAGACAAGCCCCAAACTGGGAGAAAATATTTGCAAAAGACACATGTGATGAAGCACCAAAATATACCAAGAACTCTTAAAACTCAAAAATAAGAAAACAACCCAATTTAAAAATGGGCCAAAGACCTTAACAGACACTTCACCAAACAGGATATACAGATGGCAAATAAGCATATGAAAAGATGCCCTACATCATATGTCATCAGGGAAATGTAAATTAAAGCAACAAGATACCACTACACACCTATTAAAATGGCCCAAATCCATAAGATTGACAACACCAAATGCTGATGAGGATATGGAACACAAGAACTCTGATTTGTTGCTGGTGGAAATACAATATGCCACAGCCATTTTGGAACACAGCCTCTTACAATACTAAACAGACTCTTCCTATATGATCCAGCAATTATACTCCTTGGTACTTAGCCAAATAGTTGAAAATTTTGTCTGTATAGTTAAAAAGTATTGTCCACACTAAAACCTGTACACAGATATTTATAGGAGCTTTATTCATAATTATTCATAAATGTCCAAACTTGGAAGCAAATGTTTCAGAAACGTTTCTGTATCTAGTCGATTTTCCCCTTTTTACTAATGAGGAAACTATACTAATGAGTCATACAAGTCAGTCAATGACAAATCTAAGACTAGGTTCCCAAATTCTTGATACCTTGTCCACTGGTTTCCCAGTAAACCATTAGAGTTCTTACATTTCTCTCTTTCTTCCAGAGAACCTATTTAGTGATTGATTTCATCTATAACATTTTGACTTTTTAAGAAGGAAGTCTAAATTTAGCAGTGCATGAAAAAAGGGTTTACATTTAGGGATACTCTTTGATTCAGCAATTCCACTTCCAGGAATTTATCCTAAATAAATACAGACATGCAAAAAACATTTAGCCTCAAGGTTCATTGTCACAACATAGTATATAATAGTGAAAAAGTAAATACAATTGATATGGCTAACTGTAGTGGACTGATTAAATTAGCTATGGCATTTTCATTCTATAAAATAAAGAAAAGTATGGAATATTTAAGAAAAACTACATTACTGAGTGGAGGAAAAGAGGTTAAAAAACAGTAAAAGACATTTTTGTCCCCCTCCATACACACATACATACATCTGTGTGTATACATGTGCAAAGCAAAAACTAGTAAAATAATATACTCCAGATATTAATGATTTTTTCTTTTACACTGAGTGGCTATCTTTTTACTCATGTGTATTTTTCAAATAATGAACACGTATTTCTATAATTAAAAGAATAAAAGTATTTTTATAAGCAGAAATCTTAGATCTGAGAGATCTAAAAGACCCTATCAAAGCTGGGAAAATGATGAGCAGATTAAAAAAAAAAAAAAAAAGGTACTATCTCTGGAATCTCCAGGCTCACCAGAAAACCTGAAGTGATCTAAAGGCAGGATGGAGCTTTCTGAATCAAATTCAGATTCCAAAAAATAATGAAGCTTATTCTAGAGAATAGGAAGTATGGCTTCACGTCCAAGTTGTGAAATCTGGAATAAAAAACTCAGTAATAAATCAAATCATTATCAGTGGCTGAATCAAGAAGCCGAAAGGGTACCAGACTGGGAGTAAGGCAACTTGGATTCTAGCCCCACTTCCTGTGACTTTAGCTTAAATAAACTGCTTACTCTTCTGGGGCCCCAATGTCTTCTACAAATCTACAAAATAAGAATGACATGAACAAAAATCAGTATTTCTCAAAACGGGTGTTTCCTTGCAACATTATCTTCATGTACACATGGTTAAGTAAGTTTAAGTAAATCTGGAAAATTTTAGACTAGATCATTTCTAAGGTCTCCTACCCTAAGCTGGTCTAATTCTGGTTCAAATATATAGCTACCTTAATGTACTTAAATCTACTGTATTTACAGATATACTGTCTACTTGTGGTTATCTCATAAAGACAATTCGATAGTGCAAAACGAGTGACAATCCTTTTGAGCAAATGTCATACCTTGACAGCAGCAATTGAGTACAGAAAGCAAAGGGGCTACAAGCAAAAGGGGCAAAATAGTGTCTGAGAATGGACTGGATAATTAAGGTAATAAATGTAAACAAAGTCTTTTATTCTGTTTCTAGCTATCCTTCTAAATGATCTTTGCCTTCAAATTTTTATATGATTTGTCAAAAACAGAATTATTCAACTACAAGTTCAACCCATTCAACTTTTTAAAAATTTATTTTTAGATAAAATGAAGAAAAGGATTCAATCTTTTGTTTATGGTAAAAAATAATCATCTTTCTCTCCTTGTGGACATAGTATCCCACCTGGAGCCATTACTACTGATAAGACAAATCTGAATTTTGAACAGCTGAGTTCTGTCATTTATTATCACATATGGGCAGCCTTCTCCATCCAGAGAAAGAAGAGATTACAGAGAATCTATAACTCAAGTAAAGTGCACCTTCTCTATCTCCCTTGGTCTAGGCTCGTCACAGCCACGACTGGTACCTAAATGAGGAGTTACAGAAGCTGAGTAATCAGGTGGCCGACAGAAAAGCAAAAAGAATCAATCAAGAGAAGTTTTGTAGTAAAAGTTCAGTAACACAGGAAAAGCGTCAGGCAAAAAAGCAGCCGTGGATCAACATAGAAATGTCCCTGGAATGCACTAATAGTCAGCAGTCTGGATAATTCTCCTACGTATATCTGAGATTTGACTGAATATATCTAATATGTGGCTTGGCAGCATTCTAATTATAGGTTTATCCTGTAGTAACCATTCATTATCAAAAGGCTCTTAAGTCTTGCTAAGTTTTCTCCCTCATGACAGGATTCTAGGTAGATTTTTTAAAAATCAAAGCACTTCCAAAAAAATTATGTCATTGTGGATAAGTTCGAGTAAATACATGTACAAACGTAGAGAAGTTCAAGCTACAGATGCATGTATCTTTACATATCAGTTTTCAGTCACTCTGGAATAGGAACAGAACTCAAACTATCACTTGCCCAGAGAAAAGATACCATGTGAGAGCCTGAGGTGTTAATGAAGAACTCAAAGCCACAAGTCAGGAAAACTTTGAGCACTGAATACGTTACCTACAGTGACTTTCAATGTCAAATTTTACACTATTAGGAAAATGGTATATGGAAGGCATTTACTGCTATCTACTCTAACTTCTTTGAAAAACCTGAAAGAACATCGTGTTATTTAAAAAACAAAACAGCAAAACCCACATATTTTGCAGGTTTTTTAAAAATCATAAACATATTATCAAAGGTATATTGCTCCAAGTAACAAGTCATATGGAACTCTAAGAAAAGTCTCTTTAGAATCACGGTAGAAGTACTCTCCTAAATAAGTCTGTATTAAGTTCTGTATAGCTTTTTGCTAACATTATTGCTAATTCTTTCTTCCACCTCCCTTCCTCCAGTATCCTATCAAGACAGTCTTTTTCCTAAGTCAGTATTCACATATAAGAAACTGACAAGATTTATAGAAGTGGTAGAGCATTTTTCACCTCCTCTCTGATGGAATGTGATAAAAAGTAAACATAAATCACCCAAAGTATGAGTTCATGAATAAAGAAAAAATATTTCTAAGTGTCCTCTTGACTATCTTATCAACAAACACTGTTCAAAATGGGCAATTACCAAACATTATAGGAGGATAATCTAAGACGTTAATGATCTTTAACAGTAACAAAAGTTTAAGATAAGGAAAAAGATCTATAAACATTTGACTAAAGGCAATGGATTAAAGATTTTTGCCTCTTACAGAGCTATAAGAGTACCTCAGGTAAAAGAGTCATACCAACCAACTACATCTACCGAGTGTTTGATAGTGAGGATGAACAGGAGCGGGATAAAAAGATGGTGAAACGCACCCGGGGGTACAAAGGTAAGGGATGGTAGTGTGACCCATCAGAGGAACTGAAATAGGACAGGTTGGCAGGAACCCAGAGCATGCCGGAAGGGCACAGGCTGCAGGAAGAGGGGAAGTTTGGCAGGGGCCAGAACACACAGGGCTTATAAACCAAGGAGGGAGTTAAGGAGAGCTACTAGAGAGATTTAACCAGTGGAGTGACAGGATCGGACTTGCCTTTTCATAAAAATCACTCCAGTTACAGTGTGAAGAATGGACTGGAGAATGGCAAGGCTGCAGGCCTGGGGAGCGACGCAGACAAGGGATCCTGAAGACGGCAGTGGCAGGGGTGGGGGGAGATGGAGAGACTGGACAGGTCTGAGATAGTGAGAAGACTGTAGCACTGACTGGGAAGTGGAGGGGAGAAAGAGAGGAGAGTTAAAGAAGGTGACCACTTTTTTGGCTAGAGCACTGCCTGAGACAGAAAGCAGGAGCAGGAGCATATTTAGGGAGGATGGAGCCAGCAGCTGAATGAATTTAATTTTGAACTTATCTGCATGATCATGAGATAGACAACAGGTTATGCTGATAAGAATCCAGAGCTTTAAACTGCAACGGAGATAAAATATGCATATTTGAGAGTTGATGGCATAAAGATACTAACTGTAGCTATGGAAATGGTTGTGATCAGTTTTAGGGAGAACAATCTCAGAGTGAGGAAAAGAGGAGATCTAAGACAGACTCCTGAAGAACACCAGCATTTTAAAGGACACATACACACACCCCCAAAACAGACAGCCAGAGGTAGAAGGAAAATCAGAAACACTTGGAGTGAGAGAAACCAAGTAAAAAGGATATTTCAAGAGTGGTCAACAGAGTGCTTCTCAAACATGCAGATTGAAGCTAGCCTTCACTAAATACAAGTATCAGTAATTCTTCCTATCTTCAATTCAGGTTCTAGTTTCTCTTTGTAGTAATGAAAAGATATGCAATGATATTCTCTACTCCTGCCCCCCACACCCCTGCCAAACTAGGTCTTCCTGTTTTTCTCATTTCTAACATTTTCTCAGTGAGATCTGACTTCTCACCTCCAACTCTGTCATGCACAATAAGTAATCGCCAAATTCTGCCAATTTCATCTCTGTAACCTTTTTTTGTGTCTTTTCTTCCCTTTCCATCTCCACTGCCACCACCCCAATCCAGGTTCTAAAGACCACACAAATGGACAATCCACTGGTCTCCCAAGCTACGCAGTCTTTCACCTCTTCTCTAGAGTAATCCTTTTCACAGAATAAGCAATTAACTATTCTAAAACATTTACTTCAGGGCGCCTGGGTGGCTCAGTGGGTTAAAGCCTCTGCTTTCGGCTCAAGTCATGATCTCAGCGTCCTGGGATCGAGGCCCACATCGGGCTCTCTGCTCAGCAGGGAGCCTGCTTCCTCCTCTCCCTGTCTCTCTGCCTGCCTCTCTGCCTACTTGTAATCTCTCTCTCTCNCTCTGCCTACTTGTAATCTCTCTCTGTGCGTCAAATAAATAAATAAAATCTTTAAAAAAAAAAAAAAAACATTCACTTCATCTTATTCCACTGCTAAAAATTCTCCAATGACTCCTCATTATAATCATTTGTTGAGAAATTTCATTCATTTAGGGGTGCCTGGCTGGCTCAACTGGTAGAGCATGCAACTCTTGATCTTGGAGTTGTGAGTTTGAGTCCCATGTTGCGTGTAGAGGTTACTTAAAAACAAAATCTTTTTTAAAAAATTTCATCCAGGGTGCCTGGGTGGCTCAGTGGGGTAAAGCCTCTGCTTTCGGCTCAGGTCATGATCTCAGCGTCCTAGAATCAAGGCCTGCATCAGGGCTCTCTGCTCAGCAGGGAGCCTGCTTCCTCCTCTCCCTGTCTCTCTGCCTGCCTCTCTGCCTACTTGTAATCTCTCTCTCTGTGTCAAATAAATAAATAAAATCTTTNTTAATTAAAAAAAAATCTTTAAAAAAAAATTTCATCCATTTAGCAAATATTTACATAGGGCAATACTTCTCAAACTATCTACGCTAAGGCCCAGTTTTTTTCTTCAAAGTTTCTAACCAATATTTTTGTAAAATACAATAAAAAACATCGTGCTAATGTTAAATTATTTAAAAAGTTTATAAATTCTTACTCTCAGTTTCAATATTTATCTCATCATAGACTGAACAACAGTTCATGGTCCAGCAATGGTCTGTAGACCACATTTCAAACAGCCCTGATAAAAAGACACTGTGATTGTCCCTTCAAAGGTCTTAAAGTAGTGCTTCTCAATGTAGGGCAATTCTGCCATTCAAGCGAAATACTTCCGATCACTACACAGGGAGGGGGAAAGAGGCAGGGAACTACTGGCATTGAGTGGATAGAGGCCGGAGATGGTGCTAAACAGCCTACAACAAACAGGACCAGGCCTTTCTCCCAACAAAGAATTATCCACCCTAAAATGTCAAAAATCCTGAGGTTGAGAAACTCCCCCTTATGAGTGTAATGCAAATGAATAATTATAGTATATTAGGAAGACAGCTACATTCTAAATGTATACAAGGTACAGAGGAAGCATAGAAGAAGCACCTGAGTCTGTCTTGAAGGTCAAATAGGTTTAGTATTTACAAAAAAAAAAAAAAGAAGTCCTCATCTCCCGATTCATCACTTTCCACAGACAACCCCAACCTAACTTCTAAATCTAATTTCCTGCTTCTCCCAACAACAGCTCTGCTAGACTGGCCTAAGCTGTGAATTCTACACCTCGTTGAGTCTGTCACTCTTCCCAGAGCATGGACCACCATCCTTTTTCCTCCTATCCAAAATCATTCAGTATTCAAGGCCTCATTCAAACTCTACCTCCTTCATGAAGTCTTCAGGGATTCTCTCTCTTAAAATTGCTATAGGACTTTTCATCTATACTGCTCATTTCGTACTTTATCATATACTGACTTTTGATATCACTTGTTCACTTACGGTGCTTAACTTCTAACTGATTATTTAATTTTAGCATTTATGTTCCATCTCTAGTGTTGACAGTTCACTTAAAACAAAGCTTCCAGATACGCCCATAGCAATCACTTCCTTCCTGTATTAATGATACCATAGGTACTGAAAAACACATGAAGTGGACTAGACTTATTAATAAGTATTAAACAGACTAATACAGTCCTACAACCAATGCTTCATATCTTTGAGCTCATGACAATTCAAATAGATCCGGTTACTAGAAAGATAGTTTATTTATAAAACCTTAGTGTTATAGAGAGAATATCTGCCAGAAATAAGAAAATTTAAAAATCTCAATTGGGACAGTTTCTCTGCTCAAATTTAAAAACCCAAACAGATAAAGAGAAAATTTTTTTTTAAAGATTATTTATTTATTTATTTGACAGAGAGAGATATCACAAGCAGGCAGAGAGGCAGGCAGAGAGAGAAAGGAGCCCGATGCGGGACTCAATCCCAGGACCCTGAGATCATGACCTGAGCCAAAGGCAGAGGCTTAACCCACTGAGCCACCCAGGCGCCCAGATAAAGAGATCTTTATACTTCTAGTCAATACTCTCCTGCTGTGACAAAAATCTGAGATTTTGGAAAATGCCACTAATCTCAAAAAGAACATGGGGAAGAGGAAAGGGGGTGGGGGAGGAGATGGAAGAGAAGCAGGAGGAGCAGGGAGAAAGAAGAGGAGGATGACAAAGAGGAAGATGAAGAAGGAGGTGGTTTAATTTGTTAGCAGAGACAGAGAGGTTTGGAAAAGTTTAAACAGTTTAGAAAGTTGTCTTATCTGATACCTAAATGCAGAAGTCAGACTTCTGCAGTGTATTTTCTAAATGCTTTCTTACACTTGTATGTGGGCAATGGTGGAGGAGTAAGGCCAGACCTACAGACCTTCAGGGTTTCAGTTAACTCCTCTCTTCTGTCCCACCCTTCTAACCTGTCATGTCTAAGTTCTCAGAACTTTTCTATATGGAAAACTTTGTAAATTTCGTTGAGAATTAATTAAGGGAGAAAGGCAAAAGTGGCACTTATTTACTCATCATAAAATATTCTTTGACCTAAACTTTAGGACTTCCTTGACTCCTTGATTCTTGGCTCCATCTCTCCAGTATCTGGAGAGGCAGCTGAGAAATCAAAATCTGGAACCAGACATCCTACTTCCAACCCCAGCTCAGCTACTTACGAGCTAAACAAACTTAGTAAGTCACTTCCTTCTCCTCCTTCAAGGGTTCCTGAATCAAGAGAACCAAGGTCTAGTCCTAGTTCTGCCTGTGACTTGCTTGGTGACCTTGCCATATCTTCTTCATCTGTAAAGGGAAACCAGGGGCTTGCACCAGATCACCAAGGGTGATTTTGCCCCCCACAGGCCATTTTGGCAATCTCTGGAGATATTTTTGATTCTCACCACTAGGGGTGGGAATGGAGGGCCATGGGCATCTAGTAGGTAGAGGCCAGAGATGCTGCTAACCATCCTACAATGCACAGGACAGCCAGCGTCTCACACCAAATAATGATCAGGCCTAAGAATGTCTATGATACCACAGTTGAAAAACCCTCGGCTCTAGTTCCCTCAAAGACCACCTCAGAAGCCCCAAGAAGTGGAGCTGAGAAGGCCTATTTTAGTGGTATTATAGGACAGGCTTTCATAACAGAAGAACAATGTAAGTGTTAAGGGTATGGCCTCTGACACCAGACTGCCTGGGTCCAAATCTGACTCTGCCAATTACTAGTTGTAGGTCTTGGACTAGTTACTCAATCTCTTGAGATTCAGTTTCCTTCTCCATAATATAGGGATGATACAGTCCCTACCTGATAAGGTTGTTATGAGAATGAAATAAGTAAATATATATAAAGCATTTAGAACAGCAGGGGGCACTACAGGAGTATTAGCTACCATTGTCATAGACATCATCATCACCAATCTAAACATGGGAGTAAAAGGGGAAGAAACACCCACCACTTTATGTCAGAAGTCACAGGAGCTGGATTCCCTGGCAGAAAGGTGTGAGAACTGACCAAATTCAAGCACAGTTCCTCACACATCAGAATCTCTGCTCTCTCTCAAGTCCCTGTGTCCCACTCTCTCCCTTCTCAGGCTTCCACATTTGAGTAAAGGCCTGGATGTAAATACAGGGAGTACAAATTACTAATACCCATTAATATAAGGCAAAAAAGTAATAGGAGGAAGTCGTTTGTTACATATCAAGAAACTGATTTTCTCTTTTCAGTGGAAAAGGACAGGTGCTTCTGACTCCCCTCTGTCAAGGGCTGTCATCAAAGCCCTGGGGAGGTCCCCTTACCTCTGTGCTCGTCTCCTCCACAGAAACCTCATGAAGGACATGGAACACACCTGTTCTCGCATTCCCTTGCTTTGCTGACAGTGAAGTCAAAAAAGAGCCTGTGATACTACCTTTTGGTTGTTTTCTTAACTACACAGGTAGAAATGTAAGATCACACTAAAACATTCAGATGCAGAAGTACAGAGAGTAAAAGAACAAAAATCTCTCTGTATTTCCCATCCTAACTTCCCTTTCACATAAGTAAACAATATTTTTTTTCAATTTAATGTGTGTTCAGAGACTTCTGTAATGCATTTTACTTCCAGTTTTATATGTGCATTTCTTATTAAGATATCTCTATACAGTGGGAGCTGTATCATTTTAAGACCCACTTCACTGTATTCCATAGCAAGAGTAAGAGCATGTAGCATAGTTTAATTACTTCCTTACTGCTGGGCATTTAGGTTCGAACTTAGACCAGTGATCCAATTATGGATCTGTAACTCACCTGCAGTTGCCAGCAAACCTAATCTATTAGCTTAGACTCTATAGACAGCTCTGTCTCCTCAAAAGATTTATCTCTCGAAGTTTATCTACTAATAAAAAATGCTGACTGAATTTACATATGGTTTGACTCTGAGATATGAGATAGCTACATTATTTCTATTCAAATATAAGTAAATTTTACTCAAAAAATTAAAACCAATGCAAGAATTAATTCAAGGTTAAAAATTTCAACTTATTAAGAAAAGAACTTATATTTTCTTAGGGTGTGTGCTTTAGCTCTCAATCCTAGAGATTTTTGAAAATCACATGGTCATAAGCCATTTCTTCTTCTAATTAAAAAAAAATGACAAATTTCCCAACATGAAATTGGAATTAGTAAATTATTACTTCTTTATATCCAAGTATCATCTATAAGTACTTGGTGGAAAAGCAGAAGGGGGAAGTTTTGCATCTCTAACTAGTGAGCAACTGCTTTCTTTTCCTTTCCTAATAAATTACAGGCAGACTTGAACAGATGTCAGGTTGGCATTCAAAACCTAAAATATAGCTGAAAAGCAAGTTATGACTAATACAAGGAAAAAAGATGAATGTCAGAAAGCTTCATTTTTTTTTTCTTTTTTTCAAATTTCAGATAAGCTCTTTAGCCTTAGGGTTCCTTTTACAGAGCCCTGGAGTTCGGCTAGATGTCTTAACCCCCATTTAAATTGCAATCTCTCCTCCTGAGTGGGGGTGTGAAAATGCATCTTAAGAGTGTCAGTGTTTATGTTAATCTGAGCAAGAACTCCCTCTCTCCCAAATATGGCACATACAAAACCTCAGTGCCCTTTCTTCCACCGTATTTTATTTGCACTGTTCTTAGCATGTGAAAGATATCTGCCTGTGATTGAGAGGCTCCTTATCTTCTTGCTCTACTCCATAGAGTAACGGCAGTTTCACTTACAGTATCGGAAAAGAGTTGCTTTCCTCTAGAATTTCAAAAGAAATCTTAAAAATACAGATTGAAAATGGGCTTAGAGAGGGAGGCATGGAGAAAGGGGACCAAAAAGAGTCTGTTTCATGGGGGGTGGGGGGCCACAGACCTTTGAGAGGCTCTCCTCCCCACTAGGTGGCCTGGATCTCTGCAAGGTATAGAGCCACCAAAAGGCAGTGTGAGCCTGGAGGCCTTCGGTCTACACACCCTTTTCCTTCCAGCTCTAAGATGGGCAATTTCTGCCAAGGCCCCTTTCCTTGGCTACATGTAAACCCAGTCCTAAAATGACATTAAAAGATGCTAATTCATTAACAATCATTCCACTGCCCTTTGAAGAGGATTTTTGGTGGGTCTTTTTGCCCTAGCATTTACAACTTACGGGTAATTGGAGGGATGCTAAAAAACGAAGTTCTTTACAGAATATCTATCTTTGCCAACAAAAGAGCCACAACAAGAACTGAGGTACTCAGTCAATTAATGACCCACAACACTCTCTACAAAACTGCTTGCCAGGGAATAAGTGCAGTAAATGTCTGAACACAAGTATATATTCAGCTGACACCTGACTGTGCTCAAGGACAGCAATCAGCTGCTGAGTTTATTCACGGCGACTTATAGACACCACTTTGTGATGCTCACACTTCTACGCTGGGACTCAGAAGGTGCTCCTAGGACATTTACTGCATGTGCGTGACTTCACCTGACTTCGAATGTTCCTGCATCACTGTGTGCCTCTGGTTAGCCCTTTGGTCTTCATATACCTCACCAGCGACATTCTGCAATTTCTAAACTACATCCTCAATTGTGGAAAGGAACATGAAGTTTTACAAGCAAAATGAAAGAACTGTATTACCTACAAGCAAAATTATCACTCATAAACCCAATGAGAGAAGAGAATTCTAAACTGATCACTCTGAACTTGCAACTTTGATATACAGGCAAAAAGATCCATTTAGTTAAGATTCCTACTTATAAAGGAGACATAACTCTAGACTCCATGGTAAACACAATGATTTGGTCTCAAGCTAAAAGGAAAAGAGTTCTCTGCTTAAAACAAAACAAAACAGCTCCATAACCTACATAAATTATTCTTTTCTAATCACTATTTTTTCCATTTTAATTGATTTAAACAATCACACCCAGTGTCCAATCAGATCCCCAAACCATAGAATTTTGGTTAATAAATAAGGAGGAGGGCGCCTGGGTGGCTCAGTGGGTTAAAGCCTCTGCTTTCGGCTCAGGTCATGATCTCAGGGTCCTGGGATCGAGGCCCGCATCGGGCTCTCTGCTCAGCGGGGAGCCTGCTTCCCCCTCTCTCTCTGCCTGTCTCTCTGCCTCCTTGTGATCTCTCTCCCTCTGTGAAATAAATAAATAAAATCTTAAAATAAATAAATAAATAAATAAGGAGGAAAAAATCAGACAATTTTGTTCCCACCTGGCAGGGTAAAAGAACACAGGGTTTTATAAAAAGAACTTGTGCAGGGTTATTTTATATTCTATCCAAATGTAGCATTCTGTACTTTGATATACCTTTACCAAAGCCTAATGAGAACTTTATAACTACACTGTTCTTAGACTGCAATGAGGTATTCTACTATGTAATTCTCCAAAATTCAAAGGAAAAAAGAAGACTCTAATGGAAAACAGGGAATGACATATGTATTGCAAGAGAATTATTTCCCAGCCATTTTACCATAAAAATGAGCTTTAGGACACTGACAATCTTTATTCAGAAGAAAATAATGCCTTTCAATTTAGCTCAAAAGCAAAGGTAGTTTTATACTTTTTATCTTTTAAATCAAATTGATAGCATGCATCTCGATGGCAAAAAGCCATAAAGAAAAAAAATTTTTTTTAAAGAACAGAATTAATTTTTTGTCCAGTGTAAAAATATTAGAAAAATAAATCCACAAAAAGGTTCTGGATAGTAGCCCTCACAAAATTCAAATCCATGGTTCTTAGTCAAAAAACAAAAACCAAACTATTATAATTTAACTAATTTCAATATAGATTGCAGAAACACAGATTGAATTCACTCAAAAATTCCAAATCTGTTTTGATTTAATTCCAAGCTCTCTAACAGCTGGCAAAGTCACAAGTCGACCAATATAAGTTTTGCTCCCTTCTGTATTATCTACCCAACTGTAGACAGAGACCCTAATGAGAAGGGTTTGGATAATGCACAAAAAGGAAATGCATATCTGAATAACTGAATAGCTTCCAAAAACTGTGAGAAAATATTTATAATTAAAAGATATAGCTTATTACAGAAGCCATTATTTTTCCTACTTGTTGACTGGATAATATAAATGTTCAAAGAAACAGAATCATTAGACTCTGCACAGAGCTCAGTCTTGAAAACCAGTAAAAAATATGCCATAAGAATAACAGAACATTTAAAATCATCCTTTTATCTCTCTTGACACCTAAAATATATGCAAACATTTCCATGTCTTGATCAAAAAGCTTTATGGACTTATTGTGCTTCAAAACACACATTACCAAGATAGTGAATTACCACATTTTTTACTATGTTCCAAATTAAAATTCTGTTTTTTATGGACTTGGCCTTTGTTATCTTTCAGATAAAAAAGTATGTTATTGCCATCTCAAGGTGTATAAAACTCAGGTGATGAGGGTCTCTGTCATTTTCTCTTAATCCAACTCCAAACTCGACCTTTACCCAGAGAACAGGTGTGTGCTGCGCCTGTAATTTATCAGAGTGAACAGCCAGGCAGAAAGGCTACCAACAATAGGAGGCTAATAGAACCAAGCACTTAGTGCCTAGAAAGCAGTTCTTTTCCCCACCATACTTTTATCTGCCAGTAGCAATGTAAAGATAAAGAATGATGGAGGTGAAGGGAGTAATATATTCCTATTCCTTCAGGGTTTTTTTAGATACTGTTTTTATACTAACAGTCTGCCAGAAGCTATTATGTTATAAATTCCTTTCTCAGATATTCTGTTGCACACATTCCAATTCAACCTATGATATGGATGTGAAAACAGTCATGACAGCATTTCTACTAGGGCAAATAAAGCCACTTCACACACAGATAAATTAAATAAACCTTCATGAAGAAAATGATAAATGAATAGCACATTTCTTTATACGCAATATGGAAACTCCCATGTATGTCCTGCATTTGTCTTTTTGGATCAAACTTATCTAATCGAAAAACATGCCAAGAATCCATTTACTAGGTATGAAGATGTACTCATTGGGTAATGCAACAGCACAATAAAAAGAAGCAGTAGCTAACATAAGAACAATGCCCATGTCTAACAGATAATGATGATTCAGCAGGGTAAATCTTAGACCCACAGTGGATCTTTAGAGTTAGGTGAAATTCCTAAATGTGCCCTATAGAAAAACATTCATAAATAGACAAATAAAATGAAATTTCTAAATATGTCCATACACATACTTAAATTAGTAAATCAATAAGATAAAGAAACCACAAAAATTTCTATTTTCTTTGTAAAACTGAAATGTAATTTAAAAATTCTAAAATACTTCAAAAAAATTTCTAGAACTTTTTTTTTTAAAGAAAAAGTTAAAATATAAGAATACACTGGCAGGTCTGAAAAATAATTTCAAAACGTTATTTAAAAAAAGATTTCATTGCACTCATTTTTTTTTAACAAGGTTTTATCAAATTTTCCTTTTTGAACTCACCCATCTGCTCCACAATCTCTGGAGGAAACACTCGGGATGCAAATGCTCGTCGAAAAATATCTGAAAACTCCTTGTCCAGACCTCCTATTCCCATTTTTTCAAAGTTCCAGTCAGGATTGATGATAGATTGACGATTTTCCTTGGTTTTAGCTTTGCCTATGTCAAACAAGGTAATCAAATGTGAAACAAGAACTTCATTACTAGGTGAAAAAAGACAGAAATCACTGGGCATTCTTAATGCATAAAGAGAAGCTATCCTACGCAAAGATGAACATGCTTTTAGCTGATTTTCTAATAAGAAGAATGAGTTTTGCTATGTTAACTAGTTTGTGTGGACCCACTTAGAGCCAGTAAAACATTTCCAGAATGTCTAAACTCATGCAGTACTCCATTTGTAATCAATCCATGGAGATTGGTCTTATTAACCTCTAATCCTAACCAAGTTAACGAACTTGGCTGATGAGAGCAAACACCATGTATACATCTGATGAGGACAACACTAGTTGCTAGAAATGCAACTGAAATCTAGCAATCCCTCAAAGCTCCTGAAGCAAGTATATTTAAAAACACACTTATTTATCTAGATTAAGTTTATAAGCCCCTTAGCCTGAAAAGATGCACCGAGTAAGTGTGATGTCATTTGTCTTTTTCGCCACTTGCACACAAAAGTCTAAAATTATCCTAAGGTCTTAATGATTTCAAAATTAACAGTTCCTAATTTTCAAAGATAAAATTATCTAACTTAAATGTCATAGTGCCACCTAAAGTAACTCAAGAGAACCACATTAGCCATCTCAAAAACAATAAAAGTGCCTTAGTCCACTCTACTATAAACAAAAAATAAAGTGATGTCGTTTTTTTAATTAGAGAAGAAAAGGTCACATTAGAAAAAATTTACCTAGTTGGTGATTTTATGGTTAGGGTTTTGTGGACTCATTTCCTTTATGAAGCTACAAAAAATGTATTTCTTATACTCTACTGCCCTCTTGTGGCCAAATTTACTGCATGCTAAATCAGTACACAATTTTATTTATCAATGGAAAAAAGACTATCAATCACACCTTTGCATGACTTCGAAATACCCACATTGTATGAAAGTCATGCAACTCCCTTAAGATAAGATACCTTAACAAATGGTGTATGAAAGGTGTGTAAAATACAAAGAAATCATTTCGGAAATGTACTGGATCAATAATAGGAGATTCTGATAAATCTGACATCCATAAGACAACATATATAATCATTAAAAATTATATTGTTGAGGTATACTAATAGGCTTGAAATATGTTAGGCAACAAAACAAATTATAAAACATGAAAATAAGATCAAACTCTAAAGTTTTAGAGTAAGTTGTTTTTGAGTGAATATTGGTATTTAATGAAACAAATATTTTATTGCAAAATTAAGAAAAAAACAGTAAGGAGGGAATGATAATTTATGGATCAATAAAAAAGGTCACATATTTGAAGGTAAATAACTTTGGAAATAATGGTGTGCAATCAATGAAAATCCTCTACTTCGTACTCCGGAAGACATCAGCACAGTGAAAATCACCCCACAACAGAATTACTACACAGTTAATGGCATCATCATTCTGGTGAGTTATTTTTCTTTAAGTCCAATCTGCATTATGTAACATAAAAGAGTAGGACTGAGCTATGAATCTGTTGGAAAGACTTTCCTTACCTGCACATTCACCATTTAACTCAATCATTAATAGAAATGATGCTAATATCACATTTAACTCACCACCAAGTGAGGGGCAGTCTACAAATAACTAACCACTTCCCAACAGACACGTTATGCATCAAGGTGTATAAAGACAGTGGAAGCCTGAGGAACTGTCAGGGACCAGAGAAGACAATGGAAACTAAACAACTAAATGCAATGTGAGATTCTGAATCAGATCCTAGAACAGGAAGGACATAATGAAAAAACTAGTGAAATCCAAATAAAATCTGTAGTTTAGTTAGTAGCAATGTAGCCATGTTAACTTAGTTTGGGTAACTATACCATGATTATTTGAGATGTAACACCAAGGAAGCTGATAAAACATACAGGACCTCTCTGAACTATTTCTGCGAATTTGCCATAAGCCTGAACCTGTCTCAAAATTAAAAGCTTAAAAATTAGGGGCAACTGGGTGGCTCAGTTGGCTAACTGTCTGCCTTCAGCTCAGATCATGATCCCTGGGCCCTGGGATCGAGTCCCACATCAGGCTCCCTGCTCAGTAGGAGAGTCTGCTTCTCCCTCTCCCTCTGCCCCTGCTCGTGTGCTCTCTCAAATAAATAAATAAAATCTTTTAAAAAAAGTTTAAAAATTAATTTTATTCTGTATTTTTTTCCTGGTTTTTAGTGTGATTACTAGGAAATTAAAAATACACATATGGCCCACATTCTGTTTCTATTGGACAATGATGATCTAGTGAAGGTTTTAAACTTTTTTCTCTTTTTCTTAAATATTTATTTATTTATTTGTGTGTTTGTTTGTTTGACAGAGAGAGAGCATGCACAAGCAGGGGGAGCAGCAAGCAGAGGCAGAGAGAGAAGCAGGCTCCCCATGGAGCAGGGAGCCCGATGCAGGGCTGGGTCCCAGGGCCTAGGGATCATGACCTGAGCTGATAACTGACTGAGCCACCAGCTGCCCTACACTTTTTTTCTGTATTGGCACATCGGACAGTGATGAAATTCTGCATGATTTCGTGATAACCCTTCTCAACAGAGGTATCCTTATTCTCCTCCCAGACTTGAAAATCACAGTAGTTAAGTCACATATGATAACAGAGATAGTCCCACTTTATTCAGACTTTTCTTAAAATTACAAATCTTACCAATAAGATTAAGTGATGAATTTTCTGCTTTTTCAAATGCAACTTGACTGTTTCCAACAACCAGTCCTACTTCAATCTGTATAGAAAGACAATAATTAGTAGTTAGCCTAATAGTGAACTTCTGGACTTCTCAAAGCAAGGCCAAAAATGAAGGAGAAGTAAGGTCTCTTTGAGCAAAGCAAATCTTCCAAATTATCATCTAAATTACATTTATTTTTGTCCTAACTATCTTCTACTATTTCTATTTAATTTGAATGCATGTATCTTTTGGTAATGCCTGACTTATTGTTATTATTTGTGTACAATAAAATATCATCTGCATTCAACCAGGATTACGAGTACACATACAAACTTCAAATTACTATTAAGTCTGCAATTAAGTGTAATTCATGCTATATTTTGATAACTGTATTAGCTATAAAAGCAATGTTTTCTCCCTACTACCTTAAAAGAAAGAGTACATAATATGAAAGAAAATACTGAGCAAGAGAATGGCTAGAAATGTTGTATTAATCTGCACAATTCACATCATAGTGATTATTAGAAATAAAACATACCTTCTGTCTTTTACCTGTCGCAGGCTCTCCCTTTAGGATGCTAGGATCCATGGCTTCAATGTCCTTTACCAGCAAACCAAAAAGCTTTTCGTTGAAGCTAAACACAAGCTATGTAGAAAAGAGATAAGGGGAGAAAAATCACTTCATGATATAATGACTGGATTCTCACATCATCACCAGTGTTTTCCAAATGCAGGGAAGGCAGCTTTCTCCTGTATATCCCTTCAAATCCACTCCACAGGCAAACTACATACACAGGCAATGAGAGGAAAAGCGAACTAACATTGATGAACAAAAGTGAACTAACTATAGGAAGTCCTATACTTAATACTCATGAACTCTCTTGGAAACAGGTAGTCTTCCTCAGTTTTACTAGTAAGGGAGCTGAGATCCAGAGAGGGCCGAAGCAATGGAAGCCAGTCACAGTAAATCACAGTGCCAGGATTCAAGCCTAGGTCCTGGGTCCATGACTCAAAGATTCATGCCTTTCTACCACCAATTCAAATCCCTGCCATACAATTTCACAGACAGCTTTTGAATGCTCATTCATTCACTGAGTATTTACTGAGTGCCTTCTACAACCCAGACCATCCTCTGTCTGCTGGGGTACAACAAAAACTATAGCAGGCAAAGCTGACTACCAATCCTGCCACTACTGACCACTACAAATGGGAATCAACACTAAGAACAGTGATTTGGGGTAAGATATTTATTTCTTCTCTGCATTATGGAGGATTTTTCTCTCATGAGTTTGTAGACATCTGCATGTTACTGGATTTTAAATGATTACAAATACCAAAGCATCTTCTATTAAAGTAGTAATGTTAAAGGAAAAGGTAAAAACCATGACGTTTAGGTAAGCAATTTGAGCATAATTATTCATCAAAAAGTGTAGGGATCCAGGAGTACAGCACAGCTCAAAAAGCAATGGACAGGTGGTCAACAAATGATCAGCGGACTATCGCCTTGGGGGAACCTCCCAGGACCCTCTAATTTCAAGCAGCACCATGCTGGTTCTCCAGAATATCGTCTCATTTTACTTACATCAAAGTACTTAACAGTGCATGGCAGTTCTTGCTTTTTTTCTGTCTTCCCCAACTAGAAAGTAAGTTCTGTAAGAACAGGAAATGTGTGTATTTTGTTCACTGCTGATCTGCTGGGACTAAAACAGTAGCTAAAACATAACTAGGTTATCCAGTAAATATTTGTTCAATTAATTAACTGCTCAATTAACTAATGGGTTCTTGTCTTAGCTATGGCGCTGGCTGTGTAGCCGTGGGCACATTTACCTTCTCTGAATTTAAAAATTATTCATTTGCAAAATGAGGAGGTTAGACAAGATAACCTCTGAGGGGGGAAAAAAAGATAAAGATAACCTCTGAGGTTCATTCCAATTCTAGTACTCTTAAGAATAATAATAAATGCACTATAACCCTTTTCTATCAGTGATTCAGTTTCACTTGTGAAAGTTTGATTATCATAATATATGGTTTATCCAGATCCCTGGTCATGTTCTTCCAGATTTATGCCATTTCACTTAGATGAGAGAACCAAATAAGTGACACTCCTCTCATCTAAGAGCTAGTTCTTTCTACCACTTCTCTCACTGCCTATCCCAGATACTTCCCCAGATGACAGCCGGAAGGACAGTCAAGATCAGAAGTCACTAGAGATCAGAATGCCATAAGCAGCGATTCACAAACTTTTTGGTTTCAGGATCCCTTTACATGCCTAAAAATTTTTGAAAATCCCCAAAGAGCCTTTGTTTAAATGGATTATATCCACTGGTATTCACTATAGTAGAAATTAGAACAAGAAACTTAAAATGTATTTATTAATATAAAAATTATAACAAATTCACTGTGTGAACATAAATGACATATTTTTAATTTATTAAAATAAACCCACCAATTTCCAAAATAAAAAACGTTAAGTGGAAACAGTGGCATTGTCACATTTTTACAAATCTCTTTAATGTCTTGCTTAAAGGAAGACAGCTAGACGCTCACATCAGCTTTAATGGTCAGTGTGCCGATGAGCTAGCAAACATCACATAGTTTGCTAAAACTCCATCATACATTCATGAGGGAATAAGAAAAAAAAGAGACATAACATCTTGGCATTATTATGAAAATAATTTTGACTTCACAAATCCCCTGAAAGAGCCTCAGGGACCCCCAGAAGTCTCTGGACCACACTTTAAGAACTACTGCTTTGTAGATATGAATGACAGGAGAAACGAGTTAGAAACAATTAAGAAGTCACAAAGATGGAGACAAAGTGATGGTGAGGTCAAAAAAACAATGATTATTTATGCATTCAAACCAGCAGCAATTTATGAACTCATACGGCTCTTTAAGTAAAATTTTAAAAGAACAAAATTTCTTCCTAGGAGGTTAACAATACTTTAACTGAAGTCCAAAAAAAGGCAAGATCAGCATATCACTTTTAAGAATAGAAAATCTGGGGGCGCCTGGGTGGGTCAGTGGGTTAAAGCCTCTGCCTTCGGCTCAGGTCATGATCTCAGGGTCCTGGGATCGAGCCCCGCATCGGCCTCTCTGCTCAGCGGGGAGCCTGCTTCCCCCTCTCCCTCTGCCTGCCTCTCTGCCTACTTGTAATCTCTCTCTCTCTCTCTGTCAAATAAATAAATAAAATCTTAAAAAAAAAAAAAAGAATAGAAAATCTGGGCTTCAGATGTTCCATGAAAAACCTAATTGTCCTAAGATTCTCAAGTTAGTTCATAATCAAAAGAATCAATAATTACTTTTCTACAGAAATATATCAGTAAAAGAGAAAGCCATCTGAGACAAAACAAATGTCCCACAAAAAGTAAGAAATCCGAGACGTATAAGTTTGCACTGTTCCTAAATTTACAGAGGAAAGAGTTGCTGTAATTAAATATGACACTGTAACCTACAAGCTACTATAGAATTTCTCTGACTGGACTCAGAGGTTCAGTAAACACATCTCCATCACTTTTTATCACTCAACTGGATATATCTGTCCATATGTGAAGCTCCTTGCAATTTCTAAAAAGAATTATTATTTTGGACAACTACAGAGACTGGAATGCCTGTTAAGTGGGAGGAATGAAAGAAAATTCAAAACCACCTGCTGTCCCACTGAGAACGCCTGGTTGTTGAACTGCTGAATGAATTCTGCTGCCATCTTGTCAGTATCATAAGGGTTGGAGTCAATGCTCTTTTTCTGCAGGAAATCAATCTCGATGGTCATTGTGCCAATGCATTGTTTGGCCTTGTCAAATGTATATAAGGATACTAGGGGAAAAAAGAAGAAACATTTTTAAAATCTCAAGGACACCAAATACTTGCTGTGTTGAGAGTAACTAAAAGTTCCACATAAATGAAGCCTAACAGAACTTGACCAAAAAAAGGGCTTTCCATGGCCACCACTGGAGGGACACACAAGCACAGATTAAAGAAAATAATAAAACCACCATAAATTTTGCTCCCCTCTGAATTAATCAGGACATCTTGAACAGCACTCTCCCTCTACCTTTACCCCTCACCCGACTCTCACAGGAAATCACAGCCCCTCCCACACAATCTTTACATCTTCCTCCTTCTCATTTAACAGGGGACAAAATGGCAGCATGGGAAATGCCAGTGGATTTGGCATAGCATGCTGCTTTCAAACAAGATTTTTGTTTGACACAAGCAAGAGCTAACGTGAGAAGTGTATGGACTCTTTTGCCCTAGCAAATTAGTGTGTAGGACAAAAAAAAAAAAAAAAGCTTCAGAAACAGTATTTACTAGACAGATTTGCTCCAGCGCAACTTAGAGTTTGATATTTCTTTTTTAATACTACAATATTCTTGTAGGACAGTAGTATTCTTGTAGTGGGACAGCCAGGGAACTACAGTAAGTACTCCATGCACAACATGTAAAAGAATGCAAGAACCATGTTTTTAACTCATCTTTGTATGAACAGCACATAACCTAATGAACAGCAAAAAACCTAATCTCCATGCTAATAATAAAGTAGGCAAGACAAAGGGACTTTGGAGTTGTCTATGTTTCAAAAGATTCTGTTAGGGGTAAGCTAGGCGGCTCAGTCAGTTAAACATCTGCCTTCAGCTCAGGTCATGATCCCAGGGTTCTGGGATCAAGCACTGCATTGGGCTCCCTGCTCAGTGGTGGGGAGAGGGGAGCTAGCTTCTCCCCCTCCTCCTGGCTTGTGCTCGCTTATGCTGCACTATCTTTGTCTCTCTCAAATAAACAAATAAAATCTTTAAAAAAAGATTCTAAGTAAATCATCTAGCTCTCTGTGCCTTAATTTGTCACATCTGTAAAACAAGAAGATGGAATTACATAAACCTTTATGTTTCTTTCATACCCTAAATTTTGTTCTAAACTTATTTCTTATAGTCTAGTCAGTTGAGTTATGTATAAAGATTTTCTACAAATTCTCTGAAGGAAATTGCCTGTATAATCATATTTTAATATTTTGGTTTGTATTTTAATATTTGGTTTGTAAAGGGGAACACACATAAAGATAGACATTTTCAAAAGGAAAATAAGAAATCCAGGGTATAGAATAGAAAATTCACTGTAGATCAAAGAATAAGTTCAAATCTCAGCTGAAAGTTTCAGAAGACTATCCTGCTTCCATTTCTGGGTGTTTTGTTCTTTCTTAATATTTTCTAGAAAGTAAAGGTTACATGTTAAATAATTTTACAAGCAAGAGAGCCTGTTTCCTCACATAGTGAAGATAAGTACAAAATGAAATATTAATGTAAAAATGAGTAACTTGGTGCAGCAATTACATTTCCAGATGTCTGTACCAAAAAGATTCCTGAACATTTACCTAAAAAGAGATCTATAGAGAGGTTCTTTGCAGCATTATTTGTAACAGTGAAACGTTGAAAAAACACTGATCAGAAGAGGAATGATGAGTAAAATGTGGCATATTCAGAATGTGGAATACTGTGTAGCAATTAAAATTAATACTTCATGTATATTTAATTGTATAATTATAAATTATATTGCATGTATATGTATAATTTAAATGTATAACAGATGGATGGTCTATTAAAATATTGAGTAAAAAATCGTACTGCAGATTCATACAGTATGATACCATTCTGTGGATTAAAGACTCAAAAACAATTCTATAACGTCATGATGTATATTTATGTATGTGTGTATTCACATATACACATACACCTATGCGTGTATATACATGTGTGTATCATCTGTAGATCAAGAAACTTGAATAAGTATATTAAAATATCGTTATTACTGACTATAGTTTTCAAATGTGCTTTAATTTAAGGTCAGTGTTCCTGACCAAGCTGTTAGAATTTCAAATGCTGAGAGTAGTACCATGGACAGTACCACAGGCAGCACCATGGTCAGCACCACTGTCAGCCCCCAAAGGGACAAGTAACCTGAAGGTTTCATCAGGAGCAAAGAAGGGCTATAGGGTTGAGAATGTTTTCTTATTTTATGATTAACAGAACTCTAATGCCAAAGGTTAATAAAAATTATTTTTATAAGCAAAGAATGATATGGGCAGTCCTCTGAATAAACAGACATTACAATAAAAGGTATATACTATAATGGTCAAAAATGTGCTAACTGGACATTAGTCTGTAATACTTAAATATGAAAATGATTCTTCTAGACGAGTCCTTCACTCTAAAATTACTGACTTAACTCAAAACGTTTCTCACCTTACAGACAAAACTCCTCTTTCAGAATCTTTGAATTAGCACGCCCCTTCATACCACATGTCCTATCCTATCTGTGCCACATTGCTACTTACACTGAACAAACTTTCTTCAATTATGGCCGTCATCCACATCACTCAGGCCCCCAAACTCTTCCTTGCCTTAAGCTAACTCCACCTTAGTCCCACCTAATCACTTAGTTTTATAATTTTGCTCATTAAGTCTGTTTCATTCACTTTAAAAAATATATTTTATTTTTTTAAAGTAATCTCTACACCGAACATGGGGCTCAAACCCACAACCCCAAGATCAAGAGTCACATGCTTTACTAACTGAGCCAGCAGGGACCCCTGTTTGATTTGCCTTTTAAAGAACTGACTTTACAATCAAGACAACCATTTCTGGTAGCAGAAGAATGATTTAAACACAATTTAAGTCACAAAACACATTTGTCAACTCATCAAGATTTATAATCTTGAATTTTCATATCTTTTCACAACAGAATTTATCTACATTAAAGGTTAAATTTAGGCACTCTCTTAACTATATTTAGAATAATAAGTTTGAAAAAGTAAGAAACCTATGCTACATACACACTTATTTTCTCACTAGATTTAATAAGCATACATTTTTATTTCTTCCAATGTCTGTAAATAAGGAACCCTGGTTTCATGCACTGACCTACTTCACTCAGGTGCTGAACCCCTTTGCTGTCTCATCTTCTCACTAGGCTTCAGGTGAGGGAGTTAAAGTTAAGGGAATCAGTTATGTCAATGTTTCCCAAAACGTGGCTGAGGAATCACTTAACAATAAGTGTTAAAAACACAGATTCATGAATCAGACTTCTCAAGGAAAGGGCCTGGGAATCTTTTTTTTTTAAAAAACAAACTCTCCAGGTGTTTCTCCCAGGCAAGCATGGAAAGCCCTAATTATGCAAGTCTCTCCAGTAATTTCCTTTATTTACACCCACAATCAAAAAATTTTAGCCCTCATTTTATTTCCACAAAGGAAAAAAAAGCCACCTAAAGATAACCCCAATATTTAAGTTCTCTCTAACTAAAAAAAAAAGTTCCCACAAAAATTTTAAAAAAAATAACTCCACAAATTTACTATAAAAAGAAAACATAACATAGAACAAAATACTAAAAAGCATTTCGGCTGATAAAGTTTCTTCCCCCCAAAAAATCAACCATGAACTAGAAAAAATATATATATAACACTTTAAACTGAGTTAAATACCCTCAAACAACTATGTAGAGATATTACAAAACATCTACAATCAGAAGATTAAAATATAAGAACACAAACAGACAAAAGAATGCAATTAGAATTTATGAAACTCCAGAAGGAAACTGAAAAAGATTAAATTATTTCAGAGTGAATAATAAATTACAAAGTGCCCATGGGAGAGTAGTTTCAAATTAATATTTAGTAAGAGGCAGTGAAAGAAGAGGAAAACAACCAAATAACAAAAATAAGATCAAAAAAATTTTTTAAAGAACAAAGAGGGGGCGCCTGGGTGGCTCAGTTGGTTAAGAATCCGACTCTTAGGGCACTGGGTGACTTAGTCGTTAAAAAACTGCCTCGACTCAGGTCATGATCCCAGGGATCAAGCCCCAAGTCAGGCTCCCTGCTCGGCAGGAAGCCTGCTTCTCCTTCTCCAACTTCCCTGCTTGTGTTCCCTCTCTCGCTGTCTCTCTCTGTGTGTCAAATAAATAAATAAAATCTTCAAAAAAAAAAAAAAGTTATATTTATCTACATACCAAATAACACAGAAACTACTATGTAAAATAGAAACTACAGGAGATGCAAGGAAAAATAGAAAAACACTAAGATTTTAACACACCACTCTCAGTGCAAAACAGGGTAAGTGACCACCAATAAGTAAGAATATAGAAGATCCAAACAGTACAATCAGTAAAGCAGAGCTTCCGGATATACAGCAAACACTACACCCTGATAACAGAGAATATACCTCCTTCTCAGTGCACATTCTTTCTCTGCATGTGGGTGTGTGCATATGCACATGTGAGATGAAAATGCTTGAGATCCACCCTCTTCTCAAAGTTAAGGTATACAATGTAATAAAGTTAACACAGTCACCATGCTGTACATTCAATCTCCAGAACTTAAAACTGAAACTTTATACCCTTTGTCCAAACAACTCCCCATCTTATAAACGTTTTCTTCAAAAATATCACCATCATGAAAGGGAAACAAAAAAGCTGAAGATTAGAGAAATGACAGCTAAGTACAGTACATGGTCCTGAACTGGATCCTACACTGAAGGAAGAAAAGGCTGTAAAGGAAATAACTGGGACAATTATCAAAACTGAATTATGGACTACAGAAGAAAGTTTCAATGTTTAATTATATTAATGTTTCATTTCCTGAATTCAATTACTGTAAGACCACATCTTTGTTCTCAGGAAATACACGCTAAAGTATTAGATACAGGGGTGCCTGTGTGCCTCAGTGGGTTAAGCCTCTGCTTTCAGCTCAGGTCATGATCTCAGGGTCTTGGGATTGAACCCCGAATCTCGAGGCTGAGCAGGGAGCCTGTTTCCTCCTCTCTCTCTGCCTGCTGCTCTGCCTACTTGTAATCTCTCTCTCTCTCTGTCAAATAAATAAAAAAAAATCTTTAAAAAAAATAAAGTATTAGATATAAAGAGGAATGATTTTTGCAACATAATCTCAAATGGTTCAAAAAATGTGTGTATGCAGGAATGTGTGTAGAGAGAGAGAAAATGAATTTTAAAAATACAATTGGTGAATCTGGGTAAAAGTAGTATACAAGGATTCTCTCATTTTGGCAAACTTTTCATAAATATGAAATTTTTTAGGTTTTAAAAGCAAGCAGAAAGGGGCACCTGGGTGGCTTAGTCGCTGAGCGTCCAACTCTTGATTTCAGCTCAGGTCATGATCTCAGGGTCATGGCACTGAGCCCCGGGTCCAGCTCTGATTTCACAGAGGAGTTTGCTTGAAGATTCTCTCCCTCTGCCCGCCCCCCCCCAATTCATGCACACTCTCTCTCAAATAAATCTTTAAAATATTTTAAAAAAAGAAAAGCAAGCAGGAAAAAAAACCTGACTTAATTATACTTGCTTCTTCTTTCCTTCTCCTGCTGTACCCATGAAGTTGATATGAAACTATCAGACAAGAAGATTCATACCCATTTTCTCAATTTGCCACAGTGCCTAAGAGACAATGCCAGTTTTTGCTTATTAGCTTCTTGGCTTATAAACCACAAGTAGCTTAGTCCTTTTTCATTCCTGAAGTCATAAGCTGCTTTCCACACCCTTCCCCAGTGAACTATGATGACTTGATACACAGTTCATTTAAAAAAGCACACCTGGGCGCCTGGGTGGCTCAGTGGGTTAAAGCCTCTGCTTTCGGCTCAGGTCATGATCTCAGCGTCCTGGGATCGAGGCCCGCATCGGGCTCTCTGCTCAGCAGGGAGCCTGCTTCCTCCTCTCCTTGTCTCTCTGCCTGCCTCTCTGCCTACTTGTGATCTCTCTCTCTGTGTCAAATAAATAAATAAAATCTTTAAAAAAAATAAAAATAAAAATAAAAAAAATAAAAAAATAAAAAAGCACACCATTTGGGATGCCTGGTGGCTCAGCTGGTTAAGTGGTGGACACTTGGTTTTGGCTCAGATCCTCATCTCAGGGTCATGAGATCAAGCCCTGCATCAGGCTCCCCACTCAGTGGGGAGTCTGCTTGAGGATTTTCTCTCTCCCTCTCCCTCTGCCCCTCCCCTGCTTGTATGCATGCATGTGCTTTCTCTCTAAACTAAATAAGTAAATCTTTAAAATAAAATTTTTAAAAAAGTATACCATTTGCTTAAAAACTATTACCTTTTACTTAAATCTGATTTATCTTTCCAAACAAACACAGAAGAAAACATATCTCAGTATACAGTAAAATGGAATCACCAAGTAATATCCATTATTCCTCTTCAAAGTAACTTAGACTTTTTTTTTTTAAGATTTATTTATTTGAGAGAGAGAGAGCCCAAGTGGGAGGGACAGAGGGAGAGAGAGAGAGAAACTCAAGCAAACTCCATGCTGAGAGCAGAGCCCAAGGCAGGGCTCAATCTCATGCCCAGAGATCACGACCTGAGCTGAAACCAAGAGTCGGACACAACCATGCCACCAAGGCACCCCCAATGTAACTTAGACTTTAAAAAAAAATTTTCCATAGCCACAATTTCACAAAGTCCTATTCAACTTAATTCTAGGCAAGTCAAATGATCTTCAAGTTATTTTCCTTGACTCCTGAATTCTCCCCTTTCCCTCGATAACCTCCACACTAACATCAGAATCTTTTTTAAAGTTAGGATTTTGACAGGCTCATTCAGAAATCCTCAAGAGCTCTCAACTGTCTTTGAATAAAATCCAAAATTTCCAGTATGTACTTTTAGGCCCTCCACTAACTGCATACCCTCATCACTTAATAGAACTCATTAAGGTAAATCCTTTCAATCAGGCAAACATACTTCCTGAGCACTGCCTATGATTTGCTTGCTCCCATATGAATGCCTTTTATTGATATTATTTCTCATCTTAAGAGCCTTTCTTCTTCATCTCTACTATGAAATGCTTTCCCTCTACTTCATAATCACGCTCAAAACTCCAGTGCCTAAGATTTCTCTGGCTGATTTTCCAGACTCCAATCAATTCATACACTCCTGTTCTATCTTAGCACTTTCACACAGAGCTCCCAATGGTAATATTTGTGCGCTTATTTACCCTGTACACATTCTGTGAGCTATGAATAAGTGGATATTCTTTCCCCCATTAGATGGCAATTTTCAGGCAGAATAGCAAGTCAAGAGGTAAGTACCATAACTATTTACTTTTCCATTCTCATATATCTAACCAGTAACTTAAACAGGATCGATGTTTAATGTCCTGACAACCAGTAATAGAAAACTTTAGAGATAGCCACAACCATGAGAAACTCATAAAGAAAATCTACATTAGGTCGGGCTCTCTGCTCAGCAGGGAGCCTGCTTCCCCCTCTCTCTCTGCCTGCCTCTCTGCCTCCTTGTGATCTCTCTCTGTGAAATAAATAAATAAAATCTTTAAAAAAAAAAAAAAAGAAAATCTACATTAGGTAGCTAAAAAATATACCTACCTTCTATTTCTTGCCCAATAGAAAGTCCAGCCCATTTTCGCTGAAAAATAAAAGAAAGACACTTAAAAATCAAATCAATCAAAATTAGAGAAATGAGAAAAAGAAGGATTTCTATGAACCTGAGTAACAGGAACACATTCAAAGACCAAATGTGGTTCATTGTTGTGTGTTGAACTGTGTTCCACAAAAACACATGTTGAAGTCTTAGCCCCTGGCACATGGGAAAACAACCATATCTGGAAATAAGGTCTTTGCAGATGCAATCAAGGTAAGATGAGGTCATTATCAAATTAGGTGTAAGCCAATAAGACCCAGTGTCCTTACAAGAGGAGAAGAGGCAGAGACAGACACATGGGGAGAAAGTCATATGATGATGTTGGTAGAGACTAAAGTGACACATCTACCAGTCAAGGAACATCAAGGATTGTTCCCAACACCAGAAGCTAAGCATGGAAGAGATTTTTCTCTAAGGCCTTTGGACAGAGCATGGTCCTGCTAACACCTTGATTTCAGACTTCTAGACTCCCAAACTGCAAAAGAATAAATTTAAGCCACCCCACTCTGTGGTACTTTGTACAGCAGCCCTAGGAAATGTATTTATTTGCTTATTTATTTATTTATAGATTTTTAATTTATTTATTTGACAGAAAAAGAGACAGCACAAGCAGGGGGAGCGGCAGGGAGAGGGAGAAGCAGGCTCCTGCTGAGTAGACACCCTGACGTGGGGCTCGATCCCAGGAACCTGGGATCACGACCTGAGCTGAAGGCAGACGCTTAACTGATTAAGCCACCCAGGCACCCGTAGGAAACATACTTACATGTTATAGTTTATATCTGAACATCTATCCAAAAACATACAAAGCTTGCCTTTGTACAATGAAACTGGTATCACTGAGGATGCTCCTTTGTCCACTATACTGCACCAAAGGCCTTCATAGTATCAGATAATATTTCCATGTTCTAAATGTACAATAGCTACTTACACCATTTGCTATAGTATCTCAAAAAGAAAAGACATTCAATTCATGAAAACTAAATTGAAGCTGGTCAGCTAATCTAATCTAGCCTGAAACCCAAACGGGGATTTCAATCATTAGATGGTCCTGATTACTCTTTGTTAGTCAAAGGATTTTCAGGCATTTGCAATCAGTCTTTAGCTTCGCCCAGGTCCAGAATAGTTACAATGGCAAGAATACACGGAGGCAGGCCAGATTGTGTTTAGGCAGAAATTTAGGACTGGTTTGGTATGGATTCAAAATTAGTCACTACTGATAACATTTCAGAGAACAGTGAGAAAAATAATTTTTGGCTAAAAATCCGCATTTTGTCTACTCATTAATAAGCCACGCAGATTTGGGGCAGGATGGTGAAAAGGCCGCATCATGAGTATGTGCAACACCTGCTTTCCCCTCTAGCTGTCTCATCACAGGTTGCTTCTCCCTCCTCTACTCTTCATGCCCTCTTCTGTAATATTCCATCTCACTTCTGGCCAATGAGAATTTTAGCAGCATGCTGGGTAAGTCCAGACTTTGTGTCAAAAAGCAGCCACAATTAGGTTCAGTACTTCAATCCCAAAGACAGACTCAAAGGATGAAAGTAATAATATCTATCATATGGGGTTGTTTTGAGAATTAAATGAGCTAATATATGCAAGAGTGTCTAGAACAGTACTTGGCTATATTAGGGAAATTTTTTTTAAAAAAGCTGAGAGACGAGAAGAAATCATTAGAAACTCCTTTTCTGACCACCTGAATCTCAGCTCTGCAAAAGCTGACAAACTCTAAAATACCCCAAACATTTGATGTATAGAAACAAATGTGAAAAGTAGTCCTGATAATCAAGAGGCATCCAAACAGAGAAAAGGGGAATTATGAGTAAAGATGTTCCATAATTTTTAAAGGCTTCAAGGGATCTTTAATAGATCCCTAAAGAGTGATCTCTTTCCTTCAACCTCCAGGGCAGTAAATCAATGCTTATTAGCATACTGGAAGGTAGGGCTTGCATTACATTGCTGAGGACTGTGGGATTAGCAGCACAAGTAAGATGATAAGGGAGAAAAGGATACAGACTAGTACTTGCAATGCTCCTCAATTATGTATTAGGTGCCTGCAACAGTGCAAGGCAGTTTTCCCACCACAGAATCCTCCAACAATTATAAATGTAATCATAATCCTTCTACTCTTTAGGAAGCCCAGCAAGTTACATTGTAATCTGAGACAGCAGCTACTCATATCACATCCATTAGCGTGACATCATTGTACTTTAAAAATCACTATTATTAGATATCAATTTTATAAATTTTTTTCTAAGATTTTATTTTTTTATTAGAGAGAGAGAGAGAGAGAGTGCACACAAGCAGGGAAAGCAGCAGTAGAGGGAGAGGGAGAAGCTCCCTGCTCTGAGGGAACCCAATGTGGGGCTCAATCCCAGGACCCTGGGATCATAACCTGAGATGAAGGCAGACACTCAATTGACTGAGACACCCAGAAGCCCCTATAAGTGTTATTTTTATATATTTTTTGTTATCCATGAGTTAACATTAAAATGATTTGAGACTTTACCTGATAGCTAACTGATATTACTGCAGAATTTTTAAAAATTAGGAAAAAAACTCATGGCAATAAAAGGCAAACATAGTAAAATTCACAATTAAGAATGTATCTTTAGGGATGCCTGGGGCTCAGTCAGTTAACCATCTGCCTTCAGCTCGGGTCATGATCCCAGGGTCCTGGGATCGAGCCCCACATCAGGCTCCCTGCTCAGCGGGGAGCATACTTCCCCCTCTCCCTCTGCCCCTATCTAAATGTATCTTTAAATTCTTATATGAATACCTAGATGTTTTTCTTCCATGTGAATCAATACAGTTCCAGGATGAGGCCTGCTTTAAATGAATTGATTTTTCCAGGATTTTCAACAATAGAAAAGAATAAATTAGCATCTGAGTTACCTGAGGTAAGCTGAATGCAATGCTCCCTGGAACCACTGATGGATGGGTCCTCAATGTAAATGTGTACCTGTGGTTGGGAGAGGTCCTCACAATCACATGCCTAAAACACAGAAACATAGTGCTCCGCATCAAAGGAAATAAAAAACATCAATTCTACTGCATGTGTTCATTTCCAACAACTGATGCTTGATGAGTACCAGGTGGAAACATAGCACAGTGTTTGAAAATGCTGAAGGAACAGGATCACAAATTCCATTTCTCAAAACTGTCAGCAATTCAAAATGTTTTCCAGGCATAACCTTGGGCCAAGCACATATCAAGGAGAATCAGGATCAAGTTCAAGAGAGTACGTACCAATCAAAATATCAAACCAAAATATCAACACCACTATATTTCCAGTTTATATAAAACTGGACAATGACTTAGAGTCTTAGATATCAAGTAAAAATTAGAATTATTTTTTCTCCTGGGAATTATTACATACCTTAAATAGAATAAAGGGCGGAGAACAAAATAGAAGAACCAGGCTATAACAGTCCAAAAAAGGCTAGTTTTAGGACTATTCATTAAATCTCTGTAGACTCTCACAATAGTTGAAACGGAATAAAAAATTGTCACAAAATACATCAGCTTTCATATAGATATCAAATATTTATTATTTCAAAGCATTTTGTGCTAATTCATTCTGCTCAGAAGTTACCCATAAATAATAAAATATAGTCATCTCATGACAATCTCCTACAACAAGAAATTGCCAAGGACTGTGTGTGATAAAAGCTTCAAACTCTATTTTGCAACAGCACTATCTGTTTTTGAAATCATCTTTTAGAGGGGCACCTGGGTGGCTCAGTCAGTTAAGAATTTGCCTTCGGCTCAGGTCATGATCCTGGGGTCCTGGGAACAAGCCTGGAGTTGGGCTCCTTGCTCAGCGGTGGGGAGTCTGCTTCTCCTTCTCCCTCTGCTCCACCCCCAACCACCCCCCTCCCGCCACCGCTCATGTTCTCTCTCTCACTAACTCACTCACTTTTTCAGATAAATAAAATCTTTTTTAAAAGTCATCTTTTAAAATGCTATGACTTTTTAAATATTAATGGTTAATGTTTCCATACACATCACTCTGCCACTACAACACAAGTTCCTTACATCTGCTATATTTCAAGTAACTCCATCATGAGTATGGTGAACATTTGACAAATATAAGAGAATTCTCAGTTTATACATAGCAAGTTCTGTGTTCAACTTAGCATCAAAGAATTTTTAGGACAAGAAACAGTACTACTGCAATCATGTAGTGCAGCCCCTTACTCTAAAGCTGAAAACTA
Organism: Ailurus styani; assembly: GCA_002007465.1. Taxonomy (NCBI): domain Eukaryota; kingdom Metazoa; phylum Chordata; class Mammalia; order Carnivora; family Ailuridae; genus Ailurus; species Ailurus styani. The sequence continues at coordinate 819,535 of LNAC01000540.1, read as the reverse complement.
TACATAATTGGCAATTCTAACTTTGTAAAACTCTTGGATCTTACAGATAGCTTTTTTTTTTTTTTTTTTTCCTTAAAGGCTCAGTTAAAATTCTGCCTTATTGTTCCTTATTTCCCTAGTCTGCCATCTGGTGGGGCTCCTTTATCTCCTTACCTCTACCAGTCTCAGAAGCATATAGGGGTGGCACTGAACTTGGTAGTAGGGTTTTTAGAAGTTCTGGCAGCGGGCAATGTAAATCAGTTAAAATAAATGACAACAAAAAATACTTATAAGTAAATACTTATAAATACTTTGTTGTGCATCTTCTAATTTTCATGTCTCTTAGATTATCATAGTAATAACTGTCAAAATAGCTAATATTTATTGAGGGCTTATTAATGTGCAAGACACTGTTCTAAATGCTTTATTTATATAAGTCAATCTGCCCAACTACCCCAAGAAAGATATTATCATCATCCCCATTTCACAGAGTAGGACACAGAGGCACAGAGATGGTAGATAAAACTTATCCATGGTCACCCAGTTTGTAACTGGCAGAGCCAGGATCCAAACTCTGACAATGTGACTGCAGACCCAAAATCCTAATGACTACACTCTGTATGATTTATATAACAAGTATGTTTAGTTCTGCTAAAAGTTCTGCTAAAAGTTGATAAAAGATATATGTAAAAAGCTATATAGCTATATAGCTTTTTATAAAGCTGTATGTAAAACAGATTAATCAAAGTTTAACAAAGACTAAAATACATAACTCTCAACTCTTCCATTTTCCCACTCAGCAAGAGGAATTAAAAAATTATCCTCGGGCGCCTGAGTGGCTCAGTGGGTTAAAGCCTCTGCCTTCGGCTCAGGTCATGATCTCAGGGTCCTGGGATCAAGGCCCGCATCAGGCTCTCTGCTCGGTGGGGAGCCTGCTTCCTCCTCTCTCTCTGCCTGCCTCTCTGCCTACTTGTGATCTCTCTCTGTCTCAAATAAATAGATCAATAAATCTTTAAAAAAAAATTATCCTCAAGTTTCCTAAAAAATAAGGGTTGTCTAGAAGTTTCTAAAATTCCACTTCGCAGGTTAGGAGAAAACAAAATTAGATACTCACTGGCCAGGCTGGAAATCCTTTTCATTCACAACTGCACAGTTGGTTAAAGATAATTCATCTGTAGGACATCTTGCAGCTTGCATACTCTATAAAAATCAATGATTAAGAAAATAAAATTAAGTCATCTTTTAAAGATTTTTTTAAATTAATTTATCTGAGAGAGAGCAAGCACAAGCAGGGGGAGTGGCAGGCAGAGGGAGAGGGAGAAACAGACTCCCTGCCAAGCAGAGAGCCTGACGTGGGGCTTGATCCTAGGACCCTGAGACCACAACCGGAGCCGAAGGCAGATGCCCAACCAACTGAGCCACCCAGATGCCCCTAAATCATCTTTTACAACCTTAGAGAATAGTTTATGCCTCCTGTCTTCTATTCCTCTTCACCTGTGGTAAATACCTATTGTTTTTGACTCCCTGCATTCCTTCCTCTGTGGTAACAGCAAGCCCTCCCTTTAGGAAACTGTTCTTTCCCCTCCCATTCCAAATGCTTTCGTGGGCCTGCCAATCACAGCACACGTACAACCACAGACTCTATTTCATCCATGGGATTTTATATAGACATGTGTCAGGAGAAGGACACTTCCCCTTGCCTCACCACTGCACCGAGGACGACCTTCTGCTCTAAAACAGAGTGAAACTATCACAGAGAAAGCAAAGGTAACAGAGACACAGACAAACAGACACCCTGAAATACAGATCTGACAACCAAGTTAAAAGCCCTTGAGATTAGTACTGAACATTGGTTACGAACCAATAAATTCTTTTTTTCACTCAAGCTTATTTGAGTCAGTTTTCCATCTTTTCTGAAGAAAATAATTTTGGGTGCCTGGGTGGCTAAGTGGGTTAAAGCCTCTGCCTTCGGCATAGGTCATGATCTCAGGGTCCTGGGATCAAGTCCCGTATCGGGCTCTCTGCTCAGCTGGGAGCCTGCTTCCCGCCCCCCACCCCTGCCTGCCTCTCTGCTTTCTTGTGATCTCCCTCTCTCTGTCAAATAAATAAAATATTTTTTTTAAAAAAGAAGAATTTTGACTGATTCAAATGCAATGAAGTAAATTCAGTAAGTTTAATAAAGTGTATCATGAAAAAATTTTTTAGAAGACATCCCAAGTGGCATGAGCCACATCTCCTAAGGATTAAGAAAGACCATCTTCCAAATATCTCCCAACAAAGATAACTGGAGGGTACATTTTTTCAAAACAGCAACTAATCTTTTTGATCAACAGCTACTAGCAAAACATTCCTTCATATAACATACTTAACCAATAATCAATCCTTCCACCATTCTCTAGAGTTTCCTAGTTAGTGAAATATGACCCTTGTAGTCATGACCTGTAGTTTATGACTAAAGTGCTCCTTCTTTAAATCTCAAGCCAAAGCTAATTTTTTTTTAAGATTTTATTTATTTATTTGACAGAGATCACAAGTAGGCAGAGAGGCAGGCAGAGGGGGGGGAAGCAGGCTCCTTGCCGAGCAAAGAGCCTGATGCAGGACTCAATCCCAAGACCCTGAGATCATGACCTGAGCTGAAGGCAGAGGCTTAACCCACTGAGCCATCTAGGTGCCCAAAGCTGATTCTTCTTAAATTTGCCTTCCAAATTCAAATGGATAAAGCAAAATAAATTACCTTGTGCTTTGCTTTTGTTTTAACTAAAAGGGTAGTTTCAACACAGTTATCCATCCCAGTTTTTCAGAGCAGTGGTCCCTAAAGTAGGCTATGTTCACCAGAAGGATTTGCTGATAATCCAAATAGCAAAATTAACTGCATTTAGAAAACAAACCTCTAAATAGGTATACCATAAAAAATTAAGCCAAGATTTTATTTTTTCATTTTTTAAAAAGATTTTATTTATTTGAGAGAGAGAGAGAGCATGACAGTAGGGAGGGTCAGAGGGAGAAGCAGACTCTCCACTGAGCGGGGAGCCTGATGCAGGACTCGATCCTGGGACTCCAGGATCAAGACCTGAGCCAAAGGCAGTTGCTTAACCAACTGAGCCACCCAGGCACCCTAAGTCAAGATTTTAAAAACTAATGAAGTAGCACTTTGCTCTTTGTACATGTTTTACTATGTATATAAATTATTAGTATGTCACTTACAAATAAAAATGTATACATATTGGAGATGATACATGACCAAAACATGTTTTACTTATGGGATTCATAAAATATTTAGAAATCACTTATTTAGAACATGAGATGAATAAAGTCTAGGTCAAAAGTCTGCTTTATGAATGAGACAGTATTTTTGCCCATGGTCAGTCTGACTAGCCATCTGACAAAAATGTACCAAACTTTTAGTTTCCTACCTATCCTGGGGTCTCTCTCATCTATAAACTTCTTCCTTGTATATTCTTCTCTCTTCACTAAGGCTAAGCCTCTTGTCCAGCTAACCCCTCTCATTTCAACAATTCTCAGCTCAGACATTACTTTTTCTAGAACTTTTTAGACCTTTCCTTCCCCACTAAACTGATTCATAATGTTCAAATGAAAGCACCTATTTTTATTGTCTGTTTATACTTGTGCATGGCATAAAAGACAGTAAGCTTCTCGAGGACTCAGACTATATCTTGCTTACATGTGTGGTTCCCCAGGACTAGCACACAGCTTGGTACACAGTAAGTGCTCATCAAATATCTGCTGAATAAATGAACTCATGGATCAATACAAATCTAACTGCAGAACAAACAGTTCAAAGGACATGTACACAAAGGACATTTCAAGGTTACTTAGGAAGTAATATAATTTAAATTATCTAATAGTTCAAAATTGCACAGAACTGATACAAAGTAACAAAAATTTACAAAATGCCAAGTTAATTTTTTTTAAAGATTTTCTTTATTCATTTGAGACACAGAGAGAGAGAACATGAGCAGGGAGAGAGGCAGAGGGAGAGGGAGAAGCAGACTCCCTGCTGAGCTGGAAACCTGAGGACCCAGAGATCATGACCTGAGTTGAAGGTAGACACTTAACCATCTGAGCCACCCAGATGCCCCTGAGTTAATCTTTTCATTTATAAACTTGTTAGTTGTCAAAGAGGTAGTGTCCTCACATTTATTATCTTAGAGTTTCTGTGGCTCAGGAGCCTAGGCATTGTCTAAAGTCTCATAAGGTCATAATCAAGAAGTCAGCTGGACTGCGCTCTCATTCTGGAGGCTTGCTTCAGTGATCACTGGGACTGTCGGCAGAATTTATTTCATTGCTATTGTGAGACTGACTGTCCAGGCTTCTTGCTGTAAAACATCTGCAATTCCTGGAGAATATTCTCAATTCTTTGCTACATGGCATTCCCAATATAGTCACTTAGTTCATCAAGCCATCAAGGAGAGTCAGTAGGTTGAGTCCACTAGCAAGCCTGAGAGTTATGTAACATAATGTAATTATGGAAATGACATTGATTGCCTTTGCCATAATCTATTGGTTAGAAGCAAGCTGCATGTCGCATATACTCAAGTAGAGGGGATTACACAGAGGCACCAATAACTACAGTCAGTGATGATGGGGGGGGGCGGTCACCTTCCAGTCTGTTTGATACAGGGCATTATTTATAATACTTTTCTACATCCATCAAAAAAAGAGTTGCCAAAGAGGTAGTGTCCTTCAAAAAAAAGTGAAAAACTCTGTAGAAGTCATCTGGCTAGCCAACCAAAACAGATGCTGTGAGCAAAAGGCCTCCCTACTGGAATCTAGAAGCATCTGTGTTTTTATGATAAGCCAAGCAGGATACCTCATTTTCTCATCAAAATATAAATCCCTATAAATAGTAGCTGTTTACTTACCACAGTAATGCCAAGGGAAAATTCCACAACATTTCTAACATTGAACTTGCTTTAAGAAACAATAATAAAAACTCAGCCACTAAAGCCATGCAGCTATTATGAAGTAAAAATACTACATTGATAGGCATTTTTATGTAAGTTTAGTTATCTGAGTTACTAGAACACTTAACCATCTAAAGGCTGTAAAATGTTTTCACTAATAACTTGAAATGTAAAAAATTATTTACTCATTGCTACTCGAAGGAACAAAAATCTCAATTCTTTAATGGAAACTTTAGTAGAAGTAATTATATCATTACTTAAAAGCCTTTATTTTTATTTTTTTTAAAGATTTTATTTATTCATATGACAGACAGAGAGAGATTACAAGTAGGCAGAGAGGCAGAGAGAGAGAGGAGGAAGCAGGCTCCCAGCTGAGCAGAGAGCTGGATGCGGGCCTCGATCCCAGGACCTGAGATCATGACCTGAGCCGAAGGCAGAAGCTTTAACCCACTGAGCCACCCAGGCGGCCACTTAAAAGCCTTTAAAGAGCAGAAAGAGAATTTGCTTCTCTTCATCAAAAAAACAAAAAAACAAAACAAAACAAAACAAAAAACAAAGCAAAAAAGAACAAAACAAAACAAAACAAAAAACAGAAGAATTTAACCAGGTCTCCTCCGGGCAACAATATACAGTTTTCGAATTTAAATAGCATACTTCCATCCAAAGGTCCACTTTAAGATCTGGATTAATTAAATATATGCTTTATCACTTACCAAAGAATTTAGCAGGGAAAAATAAATAGAAAAAAAACGAGGGTGCAGTAGCTAACTAGAAGAGCTCATTATCAAATAACTGCCCCTACCCTAACTGCAACGCTCAAGAATCTGCTGGTTCTTTCTCTGCGGTGCTTGAGGCCTTGGTTATAATCTCTCTAGAGACACACAAATCCCCCACAGGAAATGGAAGTAGGACAGATAACATGAACTTGCCCAGAGCCAGCTGCACTAAGTCTCACTCAATTATTTCTTGTCAGACGATCTTTGCTGAAAAATAACATTTTTAGAAATGCACTGTTCAATAAAGTAACCACTAGACAGATACGGCTATTAAAATTAAAATTAAAAATGCCATTCAGTTGCATTAGCCACCTTTCAAGTGCCACATGTGGCTAGTAGCTATCACTGTGGAAAGTTTCATTGGACAGGGCTAGTCTAGGATTATGTGAGAAAGGCCATTAGTGATACCTGTCTTTAGGCCTATGGAATCGCTCTGTGCTATAAAACTTGTAATAATTTCTGTTAAAATTCTGAAGTCATGTGAGTCTAAAAGTGATGGAGTAGAAATAAATTAAACGTCCTAAAGTTATCTCTCAAAGAGCCTGTAGGGATACTTTTACCTTATCCATTTCAGACCAATAATTATTCACATAAATGAACCTCCTGACATCCCTTAGGGCCTTAAAATTCCTTTACAGAGTTACACTGAAAAAGATAAAAAGCAAGTTCCTATTTTAGTCTTTTCTTGGGGGGAGAGACCCCCCCAAAATGCAAAAGGCTGACAACATTAAATACTGGCAAAGACATAATACAGTTTCTTATAAAATTAATGTGACCCAGCAAGTCTATGTTTAGCTTTTTATTCAAGAGAAATGAAAACATATAGCCACACTTACACACAGAAGCTTTATTCATAATAGCCAAAAACTGGAAAGACACGCAAATGCCTACCAACACATGAATGGATAAACAAACTGTAGTACAGCCATACAATGGAATACTACCCAGCAATTAAAAAGAAACTATGGATACATGCAACATGAGTAAACTTCAAAAACATAATAATTAGTAAAAGAAACCAAATGCAAAATAAGAGTTCACTGAATATTATGAAAAATTCATCTCGTATTCAGATGAAATTCTAGAAGAGGCAAAAGCAATCTAGAGCAACAACAAAAGATCAGTCAGTGCTTGCCTGAGTGAAAAGGACAGCAAAAAAGTATGAAGAAATTTTTTGAGATGACAGAAGTGTTTTATATGGGTTGTTTTTTGTTTGTTTGTTTGTTTTTAAGATTTTATTTACTCAGGGGTGCATGGGTAGCTCAGTTGGTTAAGGATCTTCCTTCCACTCAGTTCATGATCCCAGGGTTCTGGGATCGAGCCACATCAGACTCCCTGCTTGGTGGGGAGCCTGCCTCTCCCTCTTCCACTCCCCCTGCTCCTAGTTGTGTGCACACACGTTCTCTCTCTCTCAAATGAAATTTATTTATTTATTCATTCATTTGAAAGAGAGAGTACCATCAAGCATGGGGGAGGGACAAAAGGAGTGGGAGAAGCAGACTACCCCCTGAGCAGGGAGCCGGATGCAGGGCTCAACCCCAGGACTCTGCAATCATGACGGGAGCTAAAGGCAGACACTTAACCAATTGAACCACCCAGGCGCCCCATCAGTGTTTTACATTTTGATTGCATTTTACTGTGTATAGGTTATACCTCAATAAAGTTGAGAGATTATGCTCTGATTTTTCAATGGCTGTACAATCTAATAATTTCCATTGCAAAGATAGGATAAATGCCATAACTAGAAAAGAGACTTTCGGTAGCAGTTCAAAAGGGGGCCCATATCCCTACCTAGACCTTGATACATCCATACTCTTACCTGGTAGAGAGAGATAATTAGGCCTACATAACAGACTCCACTCACTCCCCAACCAATCCTCATCCCAGATGCAGGAAACACACACAACTAAGAGAATGGTCAGATCTACCTCTAAAAGGCCAGTCCAAGGGTGCTGCCCATACTGGTCTGGCAGTACTGGGCACAGGAAGTGAAAGACGAAGGATAAAACCTACAACTCCTTCTGGCACAAATATCCCATACTGACCATCGGATTCGTAATTATTCCTCCTGAGAAGAATAAGTAAGGATTTTTTTTTCCCCTGTAATAATTCTTCCCTTAACAGGCAAGGAAGTTTGAGCTAAAGTTCCACCCTCCCTCTGGGCAGGAATGGAAAAGTGAGGATATAGGAAAAAATGGGTACCCACCCACACATACACAATGAGAATTAAATGAGATAATCCTCATTTACTGATGCAGAGTAAATACTCAATGAATCTTAGCTATTATATAACTACCCTAAAGAAATACAGCAATAGCGGGGTAAAAAAAAAAAAACCACAGATACCTAAACCTAAATAAATGCCAGAAATAGGGGTGTGGCTAAAAGAATCTCAACTATGCAGCCATTTCAAAGGTCAAGGTACCTCTGTGTGTTACTGACAATGGAAAATGTCCACAAGATACTGCTAAATTTTTTTTAAGTTACAAAACAGAGTGTAAGGTAAGCTTTTTTTTTAACAAACAAGATATACACTAAATTAACAGTAGTTACCACTGAGGAGAAACAAGAAGGCATAAGGGAAATATTTTTCACAATTCTAAAATTATTTTTACAATAAATAACCCTGTCTTATGGAAATAATTTTTAATTTTTAAGTTTATTTATTTAAAGTAATTTGTCCACCCAACCTGGGGTTCAGAATCACAACCCCGAGATCAAGAGTTGCTCCCTCTTCTGACTAAGCCAGCCAGGCACTCAGGGAAATAATTTTAAATATGGAAAACTCTATGTACAAAATTGTTCTCTATAGCATTATTTTAACAGTGATGAATTAGAAGCAACCTAAGAATACTATTTCCAAATAAAGGCTATGTAAACTACAACATATCCACTTAATTAATATCGTATAACCATCAAACCTCTTTTTTTTTTTTTAAAGATTTTATTTATTCATTTGACACAGAGAGAGAGATTACAAGTAGGCAGAAAGGCAGGAGAGAGAGAGGAGAGAGGAGGAAGCAGGCTCCCTGCTGAGCAGAGAGCCCGATGCGGGCCTCGATCCCAGGACCCTGGGATCATGACCTGAGCCGAAGGCAGCGGCTTTAACCCACTGAGCCACCCAGGCGCCCACCATCAAACCTCTTATAACATATTGATGGGTTTATATCACAGGAACATGAAAAAAATACTTTACAGCTTGATCTTTTAAAAGAACAGCAAATCTGGGCGCCTGGGTGGCTCAGTGGGTTAAAGCCGCTGCCTTCGGCTCAGGTCATGATCCCAGGGTCCTGGGATCGAGGCCCGCATCGGGCTCTCTGCTCAGCAGGGAGCCTGCTTCCTCCTCTCTCCTCTCTCTCTGCCTGCCTCTCTGCCTACTTGTAATCTCTNCAAATAAATAAATAAATAAATCTTTAAAAAAAAAAAAGAACAGCAAATCAACTAAGTGGAAACACACAAAAATGTAAAAAACAATTGTGACTGGATAATGGAACTACAGATGATTTCATTTTTTTCATCTTTTTTTCTGCACTTTCCAATTTTACCAAATTAAAATTTTTGTCTTAAAGTTAATTAACAGTGGGGCGCCTGGGTGGCTCAGTCAGTTAAACGTCCAACTTTTGATTTCAGCTTAGGTCATGGTCTCAGGGTCATGAAATCAAGCCCCACATCAGACTAAATGCTCGGTGGTGAGTCTACTTGAGATTCTCTGTCTCCCTCTCCTTCTGCCCCTCCCCCTGCCCTCTCTCAAATAAATAAATAAATCTTTAAAGTTAATTGATCCCATTTCATTTTAGACCTCTGTCTGCTTCTGTATAGACAGTTATGACCACACACATTAGGTAAATAACTCAAAGCACATGCTTAATAAAGGCCATTGTCATTATTCACTATGCACAAGACACTGTCTCATCCTTTGTGTATTTTTTCTTCATAATTAAATCATGTTGGCTAAATCTAATTTTGATCATGGTCTGACAAGGATTTTTGTAAATAAAGAAAAAGCACTTCTAGTGAACTCAGTAAGAAGCTACAAAATATGGTCTGAAACACAGAACTATTTGATAATTATACCAAGAGTTAAAGATTTATTTATATTGGGTAGGTTAACCAATGACAGCATCAAAATGAGCACTAAATCAGTCAGTTAACTGAGTCCTTGGCACTGTGAATAATTTCCTCTCCAAGCCTGCATTAATCTGGGAAAGTTTGTCAATGCCTTAAATTACTTAGAAATGTGGAGGAGAACCTGGAACAATATCTAGCACATGAGAGAGACTCAATAAGTATTTGTTGAATTTTATTTGTTTTAATTTTTTTATTTTTTTAAAGATTTTATTTATTTGTCAGAGAGAGGGGGAGAGAGAAACAGAGAGCAAGCACAAGCAGGGGGGAGCTACAGTCAAAAGGAAAAGCAGGCTCCCTGCATAGCACGAGCCCAATGTGGGACTCTATCACAAGACCCTGGGATCACGACCCGAGCCGAAGGCAGCTGCTCAACTGACTGAGCCACCCAGGCGTTCCAAGTATTTGTTGAATTTTAAAATTTTTGGAGAAACAGACCTACAAAGTTGAAGAAAATTAATGCCTATCTAAGCAGATAAATACATAGAATCAAAAACTGCTATAAATAGGAAATAGACAACAGGTTCCAACTACGACAGAAAAAAATGTTTAAAGTACTAGAAAAAAGTTTAGCAAAAATTCATAAGACCCTCATAAAGAAAACCCATGGAAATACATAAGAGAAAATCCATATAAATGTAGAGAAATATGATGTTATTGTATGCTATAAGGGTATCGTGAACTCCAAATTAACCTACAAATGTAATGTAATTATAAGCAGAATCCCAATGGGTCGTTCGTAAATTCAATCTAAACTGCAACTGCCAAGTAAAATACAGTAGAGGAAATGGGAGGGAATTTTTTAATTTGTTAAAGTAGCCAAGAAAACTTTTAGGAAGGATGAGGGAAACTGGCCCTACTAAACATCAAAACATGCTATATACAGTAATTAAAACTAGATGGTACTCGTACACAAACAAACAGTTCATGGAGTAGAACCACCAACCCAGAAACAGGATTAGATATATATGAGAACTTAATATACAAGATTAAGATTCGGGGGAGGGGAAGAACTATTCAGTAATGGTGTTGAGACAACAGACTATCCATTTGGTGGTGGTGAGGGAAGAGTGTTAATAACAATAGATAACATGTTTGGGGAGCTTTATTATGAGTCAGGCACTGTTTTAAGAGCTTTACACACCTGCAAGCATCCCAGCCCACAATTCTTGTTACCAAAATCTAACATTACAGTTGACCCCTTGGACTACATGGATTTGAACTCTACTTCCATACAGCTTTTTTAAATAAACACATTACACTATTATAAATGTATTTTCTCTTCCTTATGATGTATATATTTCTTATAATCAAGTAAACTCTACGCCCAACATGGTGTTCAAACTCACAACCCCAAGATCTAGAGTCACATCTACCAACTGAGCCAGCCAGGTGCCCCCTTATGATTTTCTTAACATTTTTTCTCCAGCATAATTCGTTGTTAAGAAAACAGTATATAATACACACAGCATACAAAATAAGTGTTATTCAACCATTTATCAGTAAGGCTTCTGGTAACAGACTATTAGTAGTTAAGACTTTGGGGAGTCAAAAATTCTAAGTGGAATTTCAATTGTCAATGCCCCTTACCCCTGTGTTCTTCAAAGGTCAACTGTATCTGCCTTACTCTAGCTACTGCTTTTGTTTCTCGCAAGAAAATTACTTCTCTCTAAATGATTTTTTAATAGGATTCATTCTGAATACTGCATACTTAGAAGATAAAAAATTCTAATTGCAAGGTGAATAACCTGGAGATTGCATATTTTCATCCTATAGGTGCCTCCAATATAATTCAAGCACATAATATAGTTCCATGTCATCACCCTCAAGGATCACAATATTCCACTGTTAACTTCCACCATGCTGACACCCTGATCTTGGACTTCTAGCCTCCACAACTGTGAGAAATAAATTTCTGTTAAAGTAACCCAGTCTCTGGCATTTTATTATAGCAGCTCAAAGAGACTAAGACAATTTCATATAACATACAATTCATCATTTTAAGTACACTTCAGTGGGTTTTTTTACTATATTCACTATGTTATGCAATCATCGCCACTAACATTTCCAGAACATTTCCAGCAAACTCCAAAAAGAAATTCTGTACCTATTAATAGTTAGTCCCAATTCTCCCCTCCCTTCACCCTCTGATAACCACTAGTTTAACTGTCTTTATGGATTTTCCTATTCTGGACATTTCATATAAACAGAATCATAGAATCTGTCATCCTTGTATGACTATCTTCTTTCACTTAGTATAATAATGTCTTCAAGAGTTTCTACGTTGCACCAAATGACTAGATCATTCACACTGTATGAATAGACCACATTTGTTTGTTTATTCATCAGCTGATGCTGGGTTATTTCCACTTTTTGGCTACTATGAATAATGCTATGAACATCCATCTAACGAGTTTATGTATAAACATGTACCTTCAACTCACTTGGTTATATACCTAGGAGTAAAACTGCTGAGTCATTCTGTTTAACTTTTTGAAGAACTGCCAAACCCTTTTCCACAATGACTGCAGCATTTTACATTCCCACCAGCAGAGGATAAGGGTTCCAATTTCCCTGCATGTGCACCCAAACCTTTTCTTTTTTTTAACTATAAACAACCTAATAGATGTGAAGTGGTACCTCACTGTAGTTTGTTTTGCTTTTCTTAATGCCGGGCGTGGAGCCTAATGCAGGGCTTGAAAGCACCACCCTGAGATCAACACCTGAGCTGAGATGGAGTCAAGACACTTAACCGACTGAGCCACCCAGGGGCCCCTCATTGTGGTTTTAATTTGCATTTCCCTAATGACCACGATGTTGAGCATCTCTTCACACGCTTCTCGTCATTTGCACATCGGTTTAGTAAAGATATCTATTCAAATCCTTTGCCGATTTTACTTTTCCATTGCCTGTTTTTAAATTGAGTTGTCTTTTGGGCACCTGGGTGGCTCAGTGGGTTAAAGCCTCTGCTTTCGGCTCAGGTCATGATCTCAGCGTCCTGGGATCGAGGCCCGAATCGGGCTCGGGCTCTCTGCTCAGCAGGGAGCCTGCTTCCTCCTCTCCCTGTCTCTCTGCCTGCCTCTCTGCCTACTTGTAATCTCTCTCTCTGTGTCAAATAAATAAATAAAATCTTTAAAAATAAAATAAATAAATTGAGTTGTCTTTTAATATTGAATTGCAAGAGTTCTTTATATATTCTCGATACTAGACCCTTCTCAGATAATATGATTTGCAAATATTCTCTCCCATTCTGTGGATTGTCTTTTCACTTTTTTGTAGTTGTCTTTGATGCCTAAAAGTTTTAAATTTTGATGAAGTCCAACTTATCTATTTTTTACACTTTCGTCATATCTAAAAGAAAATCACTGTTTAACCCAAAGTCATGCAGATTTTTACCAATGTTTCCTGCTAAGAATTTTACAGAAATAGATCTTTGATCCATTCTGAGTTAATTTTTTGTATGTGGTGTGAGGTAGGGGTCCAAATTCATTCTTTTGCATGAAGATATCCAGTTGTCCCAGCATCATTTGCTAAAAAGACTATTATTTCCCCACTGAATGGTCTTGGCATGCTTGTTAAAAATCAACTGACCATGGGGTGCCTGGGTGGCTCAGTGGGTTAAGCCTCTGCCTTCGGCTCAGGTCATGATCTCAGGGTCCTGGGATCGAGCCCCTCGTTGGACTGCCTGGTCAGCAGGGAGCCTGCTTCCTCCTCTTTCTCTGCCTGACTCTCTGCCTACTTGTAATCTCTCTCTCTATTAAATAAATAAATAAAATCTTTAAAAAAAAATCAACTGACCATGAATTTATGGGTTTAGTTCTGGACTTTAAATTCTATTCCATTGGTTTATAATACTATCCTTACACCACTGTCACATCTTCATTATTGTAGCTTTGTAGTAAGTTTTGAAATCATGTGTGTGTCCTTCAACTTTGTTCTACTTTTTCCAATTGTTGTGGATTCAATGGCTTTGCAGCTCCATATGAATTTTAGGAGCAGCTTATTCACTTCTGGAAAAAAGGCAGTTGGAAATTTGACAGGGATCATATTGAATTCATAGATTAATTTGGGGAGTATTGCTATATTAATAATAGTAAGTCCAATCCATGAACACAAGATGTATTTCCATTTATTTAGATCTTTAATTTCTTTCAATATGTTTTGTAAATTTTAGTGTACAAGTCTTGTACTTGGTTGAATTTATTCATAAGTATTATATTCTTTTTGATGTTATTGTAAATGGAATTGTTTTCTCAATTTCATTTTCAGATTGTTCATTGCTAGCGTATAGAAATGCAACTGACTTTTGTATACTGATCTTGTATCCAGCAACTTTGCTGGATTCATTTTTTTTGTAAATTCTTTAGGGTTTTCTATATACGAGATCATGTCATCTGCAAATTGAATTTTCTTTCTTTCCAAACTTTTTTTTTTCTTACTTAACTGCCTGCCTAGAACCTCCAATATTGAATATAAGTAGCAAGAGCAGGCACCTTATCTTGTTCCTGATCCTAAAAGGGAAAGCTTTCAGTTTTCACCAGTAAGTATAATGTTAGCTGTGGATTATTCTGTTGAATTTTGCTTGTTGAACTGAACTTACAGAGTGCCAACTCAAGGTTGCTCTGAGAATCTAACAAGAAAAGATCTGTGAAGGTGTTTTCAAAACTGTAAAATACCATTTAGTTTAAGATATTCTTATTCAGTAACTTAGTGCTCTTACTCGAAAAAGTTATCTCTGAATGTTAAAGAAAAAAAACAATGTTTGTGAAGCTCTCTTTTTAATTCCTGACATCTTGAAAGTTTAGCACCTATGTTCTTTTGAAAGGTGAAGAGAAAGAGAAGAATCTTTGGAGAAGTAATTGGAACAAAAAAAGAAGGCCTAAAGCTTCACCCCAGTTTAAGAAAAAGAACTACCATTTCTTTAAATCAACTTTTATTGAAGAAAAACATTCCTATAGAAGCATATGTATATTAAAGTATTTGGTTCAATGAATTTCTAAAAAGTGAACACACTGAGTTCAAGAAAGAGAATGTGACCAGCCTCCCATACTTCCCCCTCTAGTTACTAGCCCTTCACCTCCAACTACAGATAACTAGCATCTTGTTCTTATCACCAGAAACAATCATAGTTTTGCCTATTTTTGAAACTTTATATAAACAGAATTGTACAGCATGTACAATTTTGTGTCTGACTTCTATCCCTCAGTTTTGATTGTGAAACTCATCCACTGTTGCATGCAGCCCTAGTTCATTCATTTTCATTGCTTTTAATAGTATATAATTATATGAATATGCCACCATTATTTATCTGAGTTGTCTCTAGGTTTTAATTATGAATACTGCTGCTATTAGCATGTTTGCACAAGTCTTTTGAATAATATATGTATGCATGTTTATTGGATATATACCCCCATACACACACAGCCTCCAGGAGAATTGCTGGGTCATAGTATACACATATATGTTCAGTTTTAGGGAATTTTGCCTAACATGTACAATGTAGTGTTTTGATATATGTATATTTTATATAATGATAACCACAATCAAGCTAATTAATATATCCAGCATCTCACATAGTTACCATTTTCTGTGTGTGGTAAGAAGACCTACTCTCAGCAAATTTCAAGTATACAATATATCATTTTTAACTATAGTTACCATGCTAGCTAGCATTTTAAATTGTTTCTATAGATGGGCACCTGGGTGGCTCAGTGGGTTAAAGCCTCTGCCTTCGGCTCAGGTCATGATCTCAGGGTCCTGGGATCGAGGCCCGCATCAGGTTCCCTGCTCAGTGGGGAGCCTGCTTCCTCCTTTCTCTCTGCCTGCCTCTGCCTACTTGTGATCTGATCTCTCTCTGTGTCAAATAAATAAATAAATAAATAAACTGTTTCTATAAGAAGATCACTTAGAATACCAAATTCACTATACTACAGGAAATAACTATGTTTTCTTAAATGTTTGAAAATTGCATACAGTTCAAGGTATTAAAGGGAAGAAAAAAAAATAATCCTGAAATCTTGAAATAACAAGGTTGAATATACATTTGGAAAGAAATATGGGAAAAATAACTTCAGCAATTTGTTAAGGAACTAAATTGGAGAGCAAAATATACCAAGTCATAGGTTCTTTTTTTAAAAGATTTTTTATTTATTTGATAGAAAGATCTCAAGTAGGCAGAAAGGCAGGCAGAGAGAGCTGGTCTGCAGATTCCACTTTGAGAATCACTGTATTAAGTGAGGAGAAACAAACTTCATAAAAACAGAAATACCTATAGATTCCTTTCTTTCTGCAATAGAAATGTGGGAAAGAGCATCAAAAATGCCTTTAGGCCATTTCATCATTTAACGTGATAAATACAATTAAGTTTATTTTGATGCTTGGTAAGTAGTAAATTGGGAGGTTTTATATATAAAAAACAATAATCAGACTCATATCGGCACATGGAGAAAAAAGACTAGCAAGAAATCAAGCAGCTGTTTAAAGTTAGATCTATGCCACATTATTAATGATCTGAAAAACAAAATAAATCAGTACAGTATTCAATAGCTTCGCAGAGAACACTAAATTCAAACTACATTGTCCAAAATGATGATTTATTAAGGTATTTCAGAAATACATATTCATCCATTCACTCAACAATCATTCACTGAGTAATACCTCCACACCAGGCTCTGTTCCATACAGTGAGAACCACGTCTTCTATCATCTCACAAAATGCTGTCAATTCTACTCTCTAGGAGAAAAGTAACTAGGATAACTAAATTTTTTTTAATTCCCCCACACTGATGTGCTTTGGAAGACCCAGAATTAGTGATAATTGCTATTTTCATTGTTTGTCAACCAAGTAAAAAAATGTTCATATGCACATAACACTAAAAAATTTTACAATATTTTAATATTCCACAGTAAAACCCTAAAATATTCTTTTATTATTTAGGGATTTCAAAAATGACAACTTATTTCTTACTTTAATAATCTTCCCATTTTCCCCCACTGCCAAAGATCTATATGGCTAGTGCAAAACACGTGAAAACTTAAGCACTTCATTCTGAATTTAGCAAAGGACCAAAATACCCTGCATTACTCACAAACAGCTGATGCTAATTCATTTAGTTTCAAGGCCATACAGCACAAAGTTGTGATAAATTATTAGTATTTTTTGGTTTAACATCCAAAAAAAAAAAGAGAAAAGAAAATCAGATTTGTAGAGTAATTCAGCTGAATTTTATTGAAATTATCTTTTATCTGCTCTTGTAAAACATAAGGAAAAATGTAGGTCAAAATCAACAGCAATAAAGATAATTTTTTTCCTAAAGATTTTTTATTTTTAAGTAATCTCTACACCCAACACGGGGCTTAAACTCACGACCCTGAGACTGAGTCTCATGCTCTACTAAGCCAGACAGGCACCCCCATAAAGATAAATTTAAATGTAAAGATAAAGATATTATTTATTTATTTATTTTTAAAGATTTTATTTATTTGTTTGACAGAGAGAGAGAGATTACAAGTAGGCAAAGAGGCAGACAGAGAGGAAGAAGCAGGCTCCCCGCCAAGCAGGCAGCCCTATGAGGGGCTCGATCTCAGGACCCTGAGATCATGACCTGAGCCGAAGGCAGAGGCTTTAACCCACTGAGCCACTCAGGTGCCCCGATAAAGATAATTTTTTAAAAGATGAAAGATTACTTTCAAATGGAAAAGGGTCAAGACATGCCAAATGAAGAAAAATAAGTAGGGGGCAAGAATAATTTTAGCATATAGCAAAAATAATTTTAAGCTATCATATAACATCAAATAATACAATTATTATAAAATACATAACATGATACACATTTAATATACTATTAAAGCTGTCTTAATTAAAACAGTGGCATTGGTGCACATATAGGCAAACAGAATATAAACCACAATTGAGTCCAGACTTAGGGTGGTTATAAAACAGAGATAGCATTAAAAATCAGTGGGGGAAAAAAAAAAGATGGAGTCAATAAATAATACAGGACAACTGGCTATACATATGGAAAAGATAAAATTAGCTTCCCAATTCACGCCAAACACAAAAATAAATTCCAGATGAATTAAACACCAAATTGTAAAAATTAAAATTTTAAAAAATTAAAAAGATGAAAATCTTTTTGACTTGAAGGTAGGTAAAGATTTCTTTTGGGGTGGGGCAGGGGGGCGGGAGCACCTGGGTGGCTCAGTCAGTAAGCATCTGCTTCCCCTCAGGTGGCCCCAGGGTCCTCGGATGGAGCGGGCATCTGGCTCCCTGCTCAGCAGGAAGCCTGCTTCACCCTCTCCTCGTTCATTGTTCCCTCTCTCACTGTGTCTCTCTCTGTCAAATAAATAAATAAAAATAAAATCTTAAAAAAAAAGAGATTTCTTTTGGGGCACCTGGATGGCTCAGTCGGTTGGGCAGCTGACAGCTGTTTTCAGCTCAGATGACGATCTCAGGGTCCTGGGACTGAGCTCCGTGTCCAGCTCCACACTCAATGGGAAATCTGCTTGAGGATTCTCTCTCTCCCTCTCCCTCTAACCTTCCCCTGCTCTCTCTCTCTCTAAAATAAATAAATAAATCTTAAAAAAAAAGATTTCTCTTAAAGCACACAAACACAATAATCATAAAGATAAAAAATGGGTAATTATAGCTATAATGAAATTTAAATCTAAAACTCTATAAACATGAAAAGATCATCACTGCCTGGGAGAAGCTATTTACAACTAGGTAAGAATTAGATTCCAAAACATACCTTACCCAAAAGGAAAAGTCTACAAATAAATTTTTAAAAAAACACTAACAGCCAAAAGGTAAAAATAGGTAAAGGTTATACAAAGGTGATTCAAAGAAGAGGATATCCCAATGACCAATAAGAAAATCGCTCAATCTCACTAGTAATTAGGAAAAAATGCAAATTTATTTTTTTTAAGATTTTATTTATTTTTTTATTAGAGAGAGAGAAAAAGCACAAGAGGGAGGAGAGGCAGAGGGAGAGGGAGAAGCAGGCTTCCCACTGAGCCAGGAGCCTGATGCAGGGCTCAATCCCAGGACCCTGAGATCATGACCTGAGCCGAAGGCCAACACTTAACTGCCTGAGCTACCCAGGTACCCCCCAAAAATGCAAACTTAAACAATAAGATTGTTTATACCTATCGTATTGTAAAAACTAAAATGTCTGCAATGTTAATTGCTTGAAAGGACATGAGTAACACACACTCATATACTGCTGGCAAGAGTGCAAACTGGTATAACTAGGTAAAGACAAAGGTAACTCATCACCCAGCAATTCTATGTAGCAATTCTACATAGGATACATGTGTATGTTTCTAGACATATATCCTAAAGAAACTCTTACATGTGTATGTTAGGAGACATATAGATAAATGTATATAGTCCATAAAAAGTAAAATTGGAAGCCACTTAAATTATCCTCAGATAAGAAAATAGATAATTGTGGTATAGTCATGAAATAGGATACTATACAGTAGTTGAACAGAATTAACCGGCTCTCCATATATCATGACTAAATTTCGAATGTCATTTTAAATTTTAAAAATGCAGTTTGCAGATGGAAATATATAGTATGACATCATTACATATATTTTTAAAACACACAAAACAATATATTATTTATGTGCACAAACATATGTAAATGTCAACAGAAAGGATCTATACCAACTTTAGAATAGTGGTTATTTCTGGGAAAAGTTAGTGAAATCAAAAGGAGATACAAAAGAGATTCAACTGGATCTGTAATGTTTTATTTCTAAAAATTAAAGTTCTGAAACAAATATCACAATATGTTAACACTTAAATCTGGGTGGTGAACATATGGATATATGTTATGCTATTTGCTGTGCTTTTCTGCATGCTTGAAATCTTTAAAGCCTTTTTTTTTTTTTTAAGTAATCTCTATACCCAACGTGGGACTCGAACTGACAACCCCAAGTTGCATGCTCTTCTGAGTGAGCCAGCCAGGTGTCCCATGCTTGAAATCTCTTAAAGTGTATACAATTTATACTTGTTTAAACGCATAGAGCTTCTAGAAATACTTACAGTCAAGCAAGGAATAGTTACCATCATAAAAAATAAGTTGGAAATTATGAGATTAAATCACTAAGAAACTGAAGACAATATAATGTAGGCCTCAGAGTGCATTCAGGGGTATTAATACTGAATTGTGAGAAAGGATCTCATTAAGAGATTCTTACCAAAGATACCATACCCAGAGTATGGACCCTTAAGAACTGCGCTATAGCAAATATCTAGTATGTTGCCAATGCAGGTGTTTCCAAGAGTTCGCTGTTCTGCCAATTCAAGAATTTAACAGTAAAATAGTATACTTTCCTTTTTTTTCCCCCAAGATTTTATTTATTTGTCAGAGAGAGAGAGCACTAGCAGGGCAGCAACAGGCAGAAGGAGAAGCAGGCTCCCCACTGAGCAAGGAGCCGGATGTGGACCTTGATCCCAGGACCCTGAGATCATGACCTGAGCCAAAGGCAGACTGAGCCACCCACGCGACCCCAATAGTATACTCTCACCTTATACCTTTGCACCTTGTTTTAAATACTTGAAAAAAGAATACATCCATTTTAAGCATAAATTCCTTTTGTTTCAAAAAAAGCTACTGGGGCGCCTGGGTGGGCTCAGTCGTTAAGCATCTGCCTTCAGCTCAGGTCATGATCCCAGAGTCCTGGGATCAAGCCCCTCAATGGGCTTCCTGCTATGCAGGAAGCCTGCTTCTCCCTCTCCCACTCCCCTGCTTGTGTTCCCTCTCTCGCTGTGTCTCTCTCTGTCAAATAAATAAAATATTAAAAAAAAAAGCAGCTATTTAATGGTGTTATAAAGAGTTCAATCTTAGTTTCTAAAACATATCATTTCAAGATACTTTTTAAAATCTCCACTAAAGTAACATGCACAAACAATAACTACTGCATATAAGATTGCAGAAAGTTGATATGCTTTGGAGAGCAGAACTCTGACTTTAGGAAACAAGACTACAAAACATTCTGTATTGTTTGTTTGGACTTGTGGTATTGCACATAAGCTATCCCCAATTCAGAACTTGTGTTCCAAAACCACCTGAAGGTCAATATTTGGTAAAGATGTCATTCACCCACAAAATGTTATAAAAGGCTAGGTCTGTTGGGGTGCATGGGTGGCTCAGTCATTTGAGCATCAGACTCTTGGTTTCAGCTCAGGTCATGATCTCAGGGTCCTGGCTAGAGCCCCACGTTGGGCTCCATGCTCAGCAAGAGTGTGCTTCAGATTCTCTCCCTCTCCTTCTCTCTCCCCCTCATCCCTCCCCACTCACACTCTCTCTAAAACAAACAAAATCTTTAAAAATACATACATACATAGATACATACATACATAAATGGCTAGGTTTCTAGATCAGGCTACAAAAGTTTCATCAATATACTAACAGATACTCAATATACTAGCCTGCCCTCCTCAAAACCTGAGATTAGGTAAATTTTACCTCTAACATCTTTTTTTTTTAATTTTTTAAGAGATTTTATTTATTTGAGAGAGAGAATGAGTGGTGGGGAGAGGCAGAGGGGGAGAAGGAGAGAGAGAGAGAGAGAGAGAGAGAGAGAGAGAGAGAGAGAAAGAGAGAAGTGGACTCCCTGCCGAGCAGGAAGCCCAATGCGGGGCTCGATCCCAGGACCCTAGGATCATCTAACATCTTTCTACACCGCCTTCAACTCCTAATTCCTTTTTAACATCATCTTACTCCTATTTCTTCACAACAGATTACCTCAATGAGGTGTAAGAATTTATGAAGAAAGTGATCCACTGGCTTTACTGGCATTACTGTATATGTATTTTCAGAAAGACACTGCCAAATCTCCAGCAAGTCAGATTTCTGGGCAATTTTAAAAGGTAGAGTACAAAAGAGTTCAGGCAATGTGGAAAGCCTTTTTTCTTTTCTTTTCAGTAACCAGCTGCTGGTGGTGGTGGTGGTAGAAGGGGCCAAGAAGCAACACCAAATAGAGCAGCTTTACTAAGGAGCCTCTCCATACTTAAGAGTCAGCTCTTCTAAACATTTAAGGCTGTATTTCAAATTCTTTCTTTCCTCTACTTCTTTCCTCTTTTCTGTCCTCTACTTTCCTTCCTCTACAGTCAAGAACACCTATTACCTAATTCAATCTTTTTGAAAGGCTGAAGTGAATAAAGTACATTTAAATCAATTCATCATTATAATATGCATCCAATTTACAATTCCATATTTTTTCTCATATAGGAAATACACTGAAGAATATAATGACAAAAATCATTTTCTTTCAGATTCTTTGCTTTTTCAGATTACGAGCTTCAAGAGATTTTAGGAATTAATCAAGTTTTGATGACCTAGATGCTATTTACTGAATAATATTACACATTTTATTCTTCAGCCAATTTCCCAGATAAACTAAACATGATGTTCTCTTTTGCCCAGAAAAAGCAAAGGACAAGATACACAGGTTACTAATGCTACCAGTGATACATGTGATATAATGATACAGTGAAAAAAAAAAAAACCTTCAATTACATACTAAACATAAATATCATTTACAAAGTGTCAGAATGCCAAAATTAAACTAACCAAAGGCAATAATAATTCGGAATAGCTTTTCTTCCAAAAAAGGAAACTCAGAACTCATTTTAAAAGCATTACAACCAGACTAACTCTATTTGTTAAACAACAATAAGCAGTTACTAGGAAATTATGGTTATCAGAAGAAATAAGACAGTCAAGGATGGGCCAAAGGTGCTCAGATTTTCCAAAAGACAGAAGGTAGTTTTTGAAAATTAAACTTTGACATCAACCTCCAAAAGTTCTAGGTAAGGTAAATCTAGTCTTTTCTAGACACTTGCAACTAAGTTGGTAAAGCAGGTAATACTAGCAAACTGAGCCAAATTCATATTCTGACCCTGCTTCTTATCAGTTGTGAACCTGGCAAATTAATGAGCCCCCACCTCTGAGAAAAACAATATTAATACTACCTAGCTTGCAGGGTGGTTTTGTCAGGATTAAATGAGATATGTTTGTATTTAAGTAATGGTACTCGAAGTATATTGATATGTATCAGTCTAGAGGAAGTCTAACAGCATGCTCAAGGGCTATTTCTGACCCATCTTATTCTCCTTTTTATCAATGACTTGAGTGTAGACACAGAAGTCATACTTTTAAACCTACAGGTGAAAATAAAATCGGCAGACAGAACTACTATGTTGCATAACATGAAAGAATCAAGAAATCAAGAAGACTTTGAACAAGTAGTAGATGGCCCTTGACCTTAAAAAAAAAAAACTGTAAAGGGGATAAATGTAAGGTTTTATACTTAGGTTCAATAAAACAATTGCACAATACATAGAATGGCATAGGGGAGCCAATTTTAAAAGAATATTAGAGTTTTAATTGACTGCGAGCTCATTATGAGCCAAGAGTGTGATTTACTGCAGAAAAAAAGCAAATATAATTTTACCCTGTATTAATAACGATAGTGTCTAGCTCAAGAGAATAAGAGTTCAGCATATTCTTCACTCATCACTGTGTTCCACTTGGGGCACATTTTAGAAGAAACACTGGCAAAACAGCGTTTCCAAAGGAAGGTAACCTAAATGATGAAGGGTTTGGAATACAGAATATTTGAGGAATTGGGGATGTTTAACTTGCAAAGAGAAAATCTGAGAGAATATGTAACCTGTCTTCAAATATATGAGGACCTGTCATATGGAAAAGGAATTGTGTTTAGTTCTATGTAGCTCTAAACAGCTAAAAATTACATGGAATGCCATATAAAAAAGACCTTTCTGTTTCATTAGAGTTGGCTAAAAGAAGGAAATATTGCATACCTATATTAAATATTGACAATGGAATAAAAAAAAAAGACCTTTCTAACATGACACTAAAATAGGTAGCTTTAATGGTGATGCACTCTCTACTGCTAGAGTATTCAAACAGAGATTAGATTAGTTTCATTTAAAACAAAAAGGTATTGAGTACCTACGTCCCAGGCAGTGTGCAAAGCACACAGTGATGATAATGAATAAAAAACTAACATGGTCTCTTCTTTCACGGAAGATAAATGGTAAAGGAAAATAACCACGCCAATAAATTTAAAATGACAAACAGATAAATCTCTAAAGAAAGGAATACAGTTCTTAAAAGCATATAACAAAAGACCATGACTTGTGTGGGATCAGAACAGGCTTCCCTTGAGTAGATGAGTGATCCGTGAGTAGGAGGTAAATGGTTGGGAACAGAACATCACAAGGAAAGGAAACAGTACATGCAAAGACCTTGTGGTAAGAAAAACTACTAAAGTTCAAGGAACTGAATGGTTTATATAACCTGAGCATAGAGAGTAAGGCAGTGTGAGTAGACAGAAGCAGGAGTAGAACCACAAAGGGCCTTAAAGGCCCAGTTTGGATTGATCTTCTCTCAAAAGTAACCTGATGCTACTGAGGTAGGGGTTAAAGTAGCAAAAGGCATGAGAGGAAACAATCAATGTGGAAAATGCTGTAAAAAGACCTCTAGTGAGATTCCCGAAGTAGTCCAAACCACAAATGATAATAGTTTGGGGAAATGAGGTAGAAATGAGGATGCAGAGAGGTGGACAGATGGAAGAGATTTTTAGGATATTAAAATGACAGAACCCACGTGACCAATAGTCCAGTGGGTTATTTGGGTATGGTTTAAAGCATCAATGCCCACGCCAGATTCTTTGGCCCTAATAATACCCTTTTAGAGAAGGGGTGGGGGTGGGTGGAACAGAACTCAGTGACGAATTTTACTGGGGGGCAGACAATGTGGTGAGAGAGAAGTATAAAGGATGACCATGACCACTGCCACCACCACCTCCCTACTCCCCACCGGTTTCCAGCCTATGGCCGGTGATGCCATTCACTGAAATATAATACAGTAAAAGTACTACTTAGGTGGGCTAAGATCATGGGTTTAGATGTGAACAGTAGAGTTTGAGGTGCCTTGATATTAACCTGGCAGTCTGACCTATTGATCTGGAACTTAAAGGATAGATCTGGACTGGGAGTAAAATACTGAGAATCACTGGCATATAGATGGTAGTTGAAGCTGTAGCCTTAGAAGAGATTGGCCAAAGAGAAAATGGAGAAGAGAGCCTTGCGGAATATCTGCATTGAATAACAGGGTAGAGGAGGGTGAGTCTGCAAAAGAGAGGTATGAGTAAAAACAGGAGCAAGGCTGCACAAAAACCATGGGAAGAGCGTTTGGCATGAAGGAGGCAATGATCAACAATGCCAAATGCTGTGGAGACATCAAGTCAGACAAAGAATGAAAAATGTCGCTTAAGTTTAGAAGCACATTTCAGTGGACTAATAGGGCCAGAAATCAGACCGCAGTGGGATGAGGGGTGAGTAGGCGGTAAGCAAATATAAGACAATAAATGTATACCACTCTATCAAAACACCTGGCTGAAAAATGGGAAGAGAGAGGAGATAGCTGTGAGGGTGGAGGGAGGGTTTGTCTTAAGATGGGAGAAGCTCAAGTATGCTGAGAGGGAACAGGTGAATGCACAAGAGTGGGGTTCCTTGGGTGGGAAAAAAGACAATCTGAAGCATGGGTAGAGGGAGAAGCCATAGATAAAAGGAGAAGCTATGGAGAAAAGGAAGAGAAAGAGGTCAAATTAAATGACCTCTGAGGTCTCTTCTCACTCCACCATCTCATGACTTTTTCTTTTAGATAGGACATTTACATAGGACATTAGGAAGCATGCATAAATCTGTACAAACTTGCTTAAATATTCCAGTATAAATAAATCAGTCAAGCACATCCTTATCCCCTAGTGACGCAGTTAATGTCCCCAGGTTTATGACCAGTGTAATCTCTGGGCAGGATCCATCCCTCAGAGAGCTTTCAGCTCAACGCACACTGCAGTACTGCACAGAAGCAGCCCTATCTCCCCTTGCCAAACCCATACTACACCGCGATCTTAAGAGGTAAAGGAGGAAGTAAAATTTAAAACCCTGAAACTACAACATACCCTGCTGCATTCGAAGCCACTGTCATTCATAAAAACAAAACGCGACACCCCAAATGCATCCCCATTCCAAGCTGAAGACATTCCTGTCTGTTCCGACAGTGACAGGTCCCCCAGATGGCTGGGGTTTAACACTAAAAGTCATTTGCACCTCCTCCTCCTTTCCCAAGACCTTTCACTCTAAAGAAACAGAAATGGGTTCCTAGTGATCCTTCCCACAGCCCTCGCCCCAAAGCAGCAGACGGATCCCCCTAGGTTATTCCAGCGGCTGCACCTAACACACCCTAGCAAGGGGGTGCGGAGAAACCCCCAGAGCCCGTCCGGCAGGGCTGGGACGGCCACAACCCTGCGGCTGGCTTGGGGGACACGGGTAACAAGCCCCAAGGGATAGAAAGGGAGAATTAAAAGAGACCCAGGAGACTGAGGGTAATGAGGGGGTCGCCTCCCCTCGAGCTTCCTTAGGGGGATGGAGTTTCTGAGGGAGGCTAATCCCCCGTCACCGCTCCCCCTTCTCACCCTCAAGCCCTTCTCTGGCTTGCCACCCCCTCCGACCCCCCCATCTGCTCGGACTCACACCCCCTCCTCTGAGGCCGTCCGGACCTCAGGGTGCCCGCGAGCCCGGCGCCCCCGCCTCGAGCCGCAGGTTCGGGGCCGGCACTCACCCGGCCCGCCATCTTCGCGGACACGTCC
>LNAC01000540.1:746459-792855 GCA_002007465.1 Ailurus styani | reverse complement strand
GCCGCGTCCCTGGCGTCCCCCGCCCCGCAGGGCGCGCGCGCGGACTCCGCGGCCGCGGAGGGGCGGGCGGGACGACGGCGCCATTTTGAGCGGGAGCTGCGGGTGCTGGTGTTCTGTATTTCTGCGGAGTGCGTGTCCGCCGGCGACTTTCTCAAGGGTTTCTTTGGGAATCTTGTCACAGCTGGCCTTTTGCGGCCGACTTTGTAGCAAGGCCTTTGATGTTTTAATCCCTTAGCCTTGCTTCTCTTTGCCCGCTGCTGCTTGCCCAGTAATGGCCTCTCAGACTTTTAACTTTCTGCTTCCAGACCCCCTGAAATGTAGAAATGGGCCTAAGAGCACCCGGCGCGGGTACTGGCCCGCCCGAAGTTGATTCTGAATTCGAGTTCTGCACGATTTCAAGCTTGTCTCTGTAGGCGAGCTTGTTTACTTTGGTCCTGGAAATTAGCAACGTTGGTGTTTATGTTTAACTTATGTGTAGCCCAGAAAACTCAGTATTTTCTTCACATTTTAGAATGAATTGTGATTGTGGCTCTACCTTTATTTTCTGTATTTTTATTTCATTATTAAGTATATTTATTTATAAAGGTAATGTTTTCAACCATCTTTATAATTCCCCAGTATTGTTTCATTTTAGGCAGTAGGGCGGAATTTGAATGAAATATGCCTAAAATTCGTTCTTTTTTTTTTTTTTTTACCTAGATGTTTCTACTATACCATATCCTCACTGGAGTCTGAGAATAGAGGCTAATAGTAATTAGGATAAATAATAACAGCAGCAGCAGCAGGACCCTGCAACAAGATTGTGCTTAGCAGATTCCCTGATGCTTTTATTGCCCCTGCACCTGATAGCTTATATTTCCGTATTTACACAAGACGAGAAGCAACAGGATTTGTTAT
The DNA here is from genome assembly GCA_002007465.1 of Ailurus styani. Lineage (NCBI taxonomy): Eukaryota > Metazoa > Chordata > Mammalia > Carnivora > Ailuridae > Ailurus > Ailurus styani. Next base: position 791,958 of record LNAC01000540.1, on the reverse strand, counting down.
CTTTCATTTCTCACAGTTGATTAGGAAAAAATAGTTTTTCCAACACGAGCAAAGGAAAAAATTAGAAGAGCTGGGCATGCTTAGCGGTGTAAGATTGAGAATAAAAATCAATGAGTGACCTGAAGGCGGCCAGGGACAGAAGCAACAAAACCAGGCCAGGTTCATAAACCCTCACGCTGTGCCTGAGAACCACATTGCTTTACTGGCAGAGGTTAACTAAATCAGTGGATCGGAGTTTATCAGAAAAGACATAACTAGTTCAACTTAATATTAACTTGCAAAAGCTACAAAAACAGTGAGAATGTATCAGGGACCCTGGAGGTGTAGGTTCTAGACCCTTTTCTTGCTCTGCCGACTCATTTGCCGTATCTCTTCTCCGAGCCCCAGTTTCCTTATTTGCAAAGTGAGAAGTATAATTAGATGAGCTTAATGGTTGGGTCTTACATTTTTTGATACTTTGAATTTGAATCTGTAAACCAAAGAGATTTACCAGACAAATCCAGAAGGTGATACTGGCTCTCAGTCCAGTGACCTGACATTATTTTCAAGGCCAGAGAATAATGCAAATATATATACAGCACTGATTTGTAAAATAGATTTTAAACTAGATTCTAAACTAGGTAAAGGGCGCCTGGGTGGCTCAGTGGGTTAAAGCCTCTGCTTTCAGCTCAGGTCATGATCTCAGCGTCCTGGGATCGAGGCCCGCGTCGGGCTCTCTGCTCAGCAGGGAGCCTGCTTCCTCCTCTGCCTGCCTCTCTGCCTACTTGTAATCTCTCTCTCTGTGTGTCAAATAAATAAAATCTTTAAAAAAAAAATAAAAAATAAAAAAATAAACTAGGTAAAATAGATTGCAAGGGAAAATGTCTTTAATCTCTCCAACAGGGAGGAATACTTACCACCTAGGAAAGATAAGCTTGCTGGACAGGTTCCAATGTATCTGTTTAGAGCATATATTTCCATGATAAGCCAACCTTTGTAGCATCTCACAAAAATGGTATAAATTCAATAGCATCATGTATAGAGTCCTACAGGCTCATCTACCAAAGAAACTAAAATAAATAGACATGAGTTCTTGCCCTTAAGGTACTTAGTATCCTGCTGGAGCAGAAGGATTCTGAGACATTGGTCCAGGCTGTCACAGTGTCTGTGCCTCCCATCTGCACCTTGCTCTGATATTCAAGGTTATCTTAGAAATAGCAGAGCTGATTCTGCATCACATTTGAGCAATTCTTACAGTGATAGTTGATAAAGAATAAATATTTTGCTGGCTCAAATCCTCACCCCCTTTTACTGGCCACAGTTCCTCTAGCTCATGCAGCTTGGAAACTGTCAGACAAGGTGCCCTGCCATCCTCCGGCCCAGGAGGGAGCACAGAACCCAAGCTCAATCAGATGCTTCTCTTCCAGACACTGCAATCTTGCCTATCCCTAGCAAGATAGAAAACAGTGAGAGCTGATTTACTGCAATGGTGACACCTTGGAAAGACCATTCATGAATTACCTAGACCCCTGGAGTTTATCTGGTTTACATCTTCTGCAAAATCTGGCTTGTCCCTCTTTGTCTTCATTTGTTTGTCACTGTATTTTTTTCTTTCCCTTCCTCACAATAAAAAATACCTCCCTCAGCTCTTCATTGATCCTGAAACTCTTTTAATACGCTTTTCTTTTATAACAAGAAAGTAGGTAAGACAGTTAACAGTGATTTAGATTTACCCTATTTTTTAAAAGTTATCTCGATGTGCGACATGGGGCTTGAACTCACAACTCCAGGATCAAGAGTCACATGCCCTACTGAATGAACCAGCAACGTGCCCCTAAATTTATTCCAAAGTATAAACAACCAGGATAATTTTTTAAGGGCTGCAGGACTTTTTAGGAAGGCAGGAGGTGGATGAGGTGAGACTAGGGATAGAGTCAGAGAGGAAAGGGGTACTATGTACCTTGAATGAAAGGACAAAAGATAATGACATAATAATGAATTAGATATAGCAGTATCTAGGATAGATAACAGTGAGGAATGGGGGTGGTGGTGGTAAGGGTTTGATCAAGATCAGTTCCTGTTGAACGTGACCACTGTGTGACCCAGTGTGATCGTTAATTTTATGTGTCAGTTTGACTGGGTTACAGTGCCCAGATCCTTGGTCAAACATTATACTGGATGTTTCCATGAGGATATTTTTAGACAAGATTTTCATTTAAATCCATGGACTTTGAGTACAGTAGATGAGCACCATAATGTGGGTGGGCCTCACCTAATCAGTTAAAGGCCTGAATTGAATAAATGCTGCTCTCTTGGGAGCAACCGGAAATTTTCCAGCAGACTGCCTTCTGACTTTATCTGCAACAACATCACATCTTCCTGGTTTCCTAGTATACTGGCTTTGGACTTGAATTGCAAATCTTTCCTGAATCTCCAGCTTGCCATCCTGCCTCATCAAATTTTTGGACTCTCCAAGCCTCCACAATTGCATGAGCCAATTTCTTAAATAAATCTTTCTATTTTATGCAGATATTTATACAATACACCCTATTGGTTCCGTTTCTCTGGAGAACCCTTACTAATACACTCAATTTCCTGTCAGTGACAACAAAATGATTCCAGGCTTCTACATAGTGAAACTTAATAACACCTGTTCCTCCCTGATGGGTAACCAATATTTATAGGTGGAGGCCTGACTCAAAGACTAAAAGACTGCATGGATATAATTCCATGTCCAAATTATGGCCCATTAAACATCACTTAGTAAGAGCTCCACTGGAGTGGGGCTTAGTAACTTTCCGGTTACATAGGCATTTTGCTGTAACAGTTGTGGTAAGAATTCAATTGGGGGAAAAATTTCTTCTGTGTTTTGCAGAGTGAGGACAATAGTAACCTACGTAGAAATAAACTGAGTCAGTATAGTCTAGTTTAGTGAACAAAGCAATGCAGCTTTTTGGTGCTTGTCACGTTGCCCAGAGGAAAACTACCTTTTGTCCGTGGAAACTCTTGGGTTAAACAAATGGTGCTGGGAATAGAGAAGTGTTTTAGTCACTTCACCGTGTAGGTTTCAAAAAACATCTTCCAGCAAGACTACATGCAGGTGTTTCAGGGAACAGTGCTATGCAGTGAATTCACCACTGCATTGTAAGTGTTGGAGAACGTCCTCCAGTGGCCCTGTGTATGTAAGTGACAAGGACCTGCACCGCCCCTCTTGTAGATGTCATTGTGAAGCAGATAAAAGTGGTCCCCAGAGCCCCTTTTACACCCTTTCCTCTGCACCGCCTCCTCTTTTTCCCAAGTTCTTTACGCATTAGCAACCCCACGTATTATTCTTCCCAGAAGTATATGCAATTTAAGAGAATATTGCTGGGGACAGCAATGCCTAACCTAAAGAAACGAATTGTACTGGTGGAATTTCCAGAGATTGTGACATCTCTCTAGGGAGCTTTATGTGAATAATGATCCTTACTCTTGCCCCTCCAATCATAACCACACAGGTCATAAGCATAATCACAGGTCAGTCACCCCTGCCCTAAGCCCAGGCTTAAGTGAGCCTCGTTGAAAACTCCATTTTATAGCCCCATGGTAGCCAGTTTTAGGAAAATGGGGTCGCCATCGGTTTGTTTTCTGTTGGAGAAACCTATTTCCCAAAATAACGGATAAGGCTAGGGAAGAGAGCAAAATAGAGAAACAGTGTGGAATTTTTAAAGAAAAGAAGATGGGGGGGTGCAATGCAGCATTTCAGCTGCAGTCAGGGTTTTTATTGTTGGTGTTTTTGTGTTTTTTGTTTTGATGAATATGTCTTTTCTCTTTGGAATATCAAGGACAAACACCTATAGTCACAAAAATCAATTCATTCTGGAAAGTCTGAGTGGGCAGGAGAGATGATAGAATCCTCCGTGGAAAGGAATGAATGTTGCTATGGAAACCAGATGATCCTTTCCTGCGAGCCCCAAAGCACTTGTCAGGCTGCCTAACCCTGCATATTAACATTGTGGGGCCAGAGAGCTGCTTGGCCGGGTCTTTGGAAAGGGATTATTCAGATATTGGTCTGATGAGCTTTTATGCATCTTGTGAAAAGGAAGTCAGAGTCTCCTGGGAAGGGCTGAGTTGTCTCGATTCTTAAGGCACTAGAGGCCCACAAACCACAGCTCACGGGTCATGACAATACTGGCTACCTGTGATGGCTCTCAGGAGGGCTTCTGAGAAAAAGTGAAGATGTGTATATGGTTTCTGGAGGGCAGTTTCTAGGGCAAGGAACATATAAAGTAGGGCTTTCCAAGAGAAGACATCTCTTGAGCAGAAGGGTGACCAGAATAGAGAGATAAAGGGATGCCTGGCTGGTTCAATCAGTAGGGCATGCAAATCTTGATCTTGGGGTCATGAGTTCGAGCCCCATGTTGGGCATAGAGATTACTTAAGTTAAAAAAAAAACCAGAGGGATAAGTTTAGTGATACTTTTGGGGAGGATGGTGTTGGTATACTGTGTGAGATTTAGACACTCTAAACGTAAATGTGTTCATGTGAGAATTAGATGAGATAATTATCATATAGAACCTAACACATTCATTACCTGATGCAGCAGTTACACAGATACTACCACTACCAAGAGTACTATCATACTAGTAACGCTATTAGCTGATTCTAAAGTCTAACTCAGAGAAGGAAAGCTACCTCCAAATGAGATGTTTCACAGGGTGAAGTGATCCTGTTTCTCCCCAGAGCACTTTCTACTTGTCATGCGTACAAATAAAATTATATTGACGAGAGATGTTGTCTTTTTTCTTTTTTCTTTTAAGACTTATTTATTTGAGAGAGAGAGCATGTACGCATGCATGGGGGTGGGGAGGGGCAGCAGGAGAGGGAGAGAATCCCTAGCAGACTCCCTGCTGAGTGAGAATCGGAGACACAGAGTTCCAGCTCATGACCCTGAGATCACGACCTAAGCTGAAACCAAGAGTGGGACGCCTAACCGACAGCCACTCAGGCGCCCCAAGAGATATTTTCTATTAAGGAAAAAACTCCACTCAATATCACCATAAGCAATTCATTTATTGAGTCACCACAATTGTGCTTAATAAATCTTCCCTGAACAGTTACCATGATTTCAATTAAACCTTCTTCCTAATTGTGGGTTTTTATTAAAAAGAAAAAGTTGAGTTTTGCATTATGAAATTAGTATTTTTTCTCAATCACTTAAAGAAAAAATCACAACCCTGTCTCCTGAATATAATCATTAGTAAGTTAGACCTGTTTTTTTCTAACCCCTCTCCCATACATTCCCCATGCATGTTATTATAAAAAATATATGATGGGTGTCTGGCTGGCTCAGTTGGAAGAACACACAGCTCTTGATCTTGGGGTTGTGAGTTCGAGCCCCATGTTGGGTGTGGAGATTACTTAAAAAATAATATCTTAAAAAACATATACATATGAAACATATGTATGTATAAAACATACATATAAACACATAAAACATTAATGTGTGTGTATATATATAAACATCTCTCTGTGTGAATATGTGTATCTATATATGGTTGTAATCCTTTAACAACTGAGTGCCATGTGAGCAGGGACTTTGTTTTATTCATAGGCATCATGATGCAGATCTTGGGAAAATAATGCATATTCTCAGGTCATTGAGGTGGAGGGATAAAGTCCCACTATTATCAGCTCCAATATTCCTTCTGTAGGGTACAAACAGTAGTAGGAAAAATCTGTTCTTTGCTATTTCGTCCTTTCTCAGGTTATAATGAATCCATTTAAGCAGACTTCATAATTACTGGCAAAACAGTTTTGCATCTTTGACTTGGAAGTCAGCAGAAGGACATGAATAGATCATTTGTAGTAGATGAAATAAAAATACTAGTAAACATTTGGGGAAAAACAAGTAAAGAAGTGAAAATGAAACCAACATGAGATACTTTTTTTTCTTTTGGTTATCAAATTAGCAAACAAAATACATTAAAAAGAGCTTACCAAATGATTAAGTAAGCAGTGTTTTTACTTGGCAATGGGAAATATACAAATGTACATTGCCAAGTAAATGGAAAATGTACATTTTGGGATGGGAATGTACATTTGCACAGTCGGGAAACAATTTGGTGGCGTAATATGTTATCAAGAGCCTTAAACATCTTCATGTTTTAACCCAGTGATTTCACTTTTGGGGTTTTTTCCTAAGGAAAAAAAATAGAAATGTTGGGGGGAAAAAGTTCACTGCAATATTATTCATAGAGAAAAACTTAAAAACAATCTAAATGTTGAACTCCATGAAAATGATTAAATAAATCAGAGTATATCCATGTGATGGAATATTACACAGCTTTCAAAAATGTTTAAATGTTAAGTAATGTGGAAAATGCTCAAATTAAAATGTCAATTAGAAAAAAACCCAAATTTTATGTATTCATAATCTGAACTATGTAGAAAAATTGCATGGAAATATGGAAAGAAAAAATCCAAAATGTAACAGTGATTGCCCCTAGATGATAGAATGACGGGTGATTTTTTTTTTTTCTCTTTACCCTCCTTTTCAGCCACTCTGGCAAGGAATGCCATTTTTCATATATTTTAGAAAGTGGCTTTGTAGGGACACCTGGGTGGCTCAGTCGCTTGGGCGGCTGCCTTCAGGTCGGGTCACGATCCTGGGGTCCTGGGATAGAGTCCTACCTCTGGCTCCCTGCTCAGCCGGGAGCCTGCTTCTCCTTTTCCCTCTGCAACTCCCCCTGCTTGTTCTTTCTCTTCCTCTCTCAAATAAATAAATAAAAATCTTTTTTAAACAGTGACTTTGTATAATTTTTTATAGTCAGGAAAAAGTTTTAAGAAGTCATGTAGAAAAACCCCTCATATATTTACTTTCATATATACAATTACTGTGACCTGGAAAGAAAGTATCCTATAAAGAGATTAAGACCTGAGCTTTTATCTCTGTTTGGCTACTTAATTTTCTTCTTTGTAAAATGGAAATGATAGTTTCTAACTCACAAGGCATTATGGTCATGCAGGTAAAGTCCTTGACATAGTTCATGGCACATTGTATGTGTTCAATAAGTGTCCGTTTTCTGATTATCTCAGGTACCATTTACAGGAGTTACCTTCTTAGCTAACCAAGTTGGCGTTTAAGGGGACTGAGTTATGGATAGGGCTGGGATACTGTGACATCTGAACGGCGCAGGTAGCTAGTATCTTACTCAACTGTTGAAAATCTGTTTAGAGGCAGGGCTGCAATCTAGCTTCAGACTGAGTAGGAAACTTTCTTTAAGCCTAACTTCTGTGTCAATGTCTGGGTATTTCCCGCACAGGACACCGCCCCAAACTAGTTTCTACTTTTAGCTCAACCGCGGCAAATTTCCTTAAATATCACTAGGGACTCGGCCCCGCCCACATGCCCCCACCCGGTTGGTTCGAAAGCTCCCGGGGTTAGTTCAATCCTAAGGATCTTTCCAAGTTGATTGGCAGAGCCAATCGGAAATCCTTTGACTTTTCTGATTGGTCTTGTGCAGCATTGGGGCGGGGCATGTGGGAGTGTCTCGCCGGGACGCCGGGAGCTGTCATTGGAAGATGAACCCGGCATTTTCAGGGCTTCGTGCCGTCGCCTAGGTCGCGAGGGGCGGGCCTCCTCCCGACCAGGCTCTTATTGTCCTCTGCATTGGTCAGACAGGTCGTCACTCACGGAACTTCGAGCTCATTGGTAAAAAAGGTCCAAGAGACGGTGGATGATTGGCTGGTTGAGGTTCCCGCCCCCGCGCCGTCGCCATTTTGCAGAGGGAGCCGAAATCCGAAAGGCAGCCGAAATCCGAAAGGCAGCTGTGTGTAATCGGTGCTTAGTGCGGCGGCAGGTGAGTCGCGGGCTGGGGATAAGGGGCGGCAGCACCTAAGGCCTGGCTGGATTTCCGCACCCATCGCCGGCCGGAAACCAGAGAGTAGCGATTGGCCTGCGGAAAGGGGTTGGGCTCCCTGCCGCTTCTCCGCCTTCTGTAGGGCCGGCGCTGTGGGGACCCGAGGGAAGCTTGGCGCGTCCGCTCGTGGTCCTCGGCTCTCCGGGGGGCCGGCGCCTCTAGGCGGAGCGGCTTGGCGGGCGGGCAGAAAAGGCATTCAAGACTCTTCCCGAGGACCCGGCGCGCATGCCCGGCCGCCGCGCACGTCCCCGTCCGCCGCGCACGTCCCCTTGGCCACGGGCTCCCGTTAGTGCCTTGAGGGTCTCGCCGCTGTTCCTCCCTGATGGATAGTGGGTGCTTGTGGCAGGGAAGGGTGAGCGGGTCGAAGAGGCGCCGGGGTCGCGGACGTTTGTCCCCAGAGGGTGTCCAGAGGCTCAGCGGGATTTGGGCGCCCATGGCAGATCAGTGGGAAGAAGAGGAAGAGCGAAGCAGGAGGGAAAAACCTAGGTGGGGTACCGTATATAGTTGGGAGGGGGAATCGAGCACGAGTATGTGCCTCAAAGGACATCGAAGTGGGAAATACCTTCCCCCTCTACCCCTAGCACGTTCCTTCTAGTTTTTCTCATCTATGCGATTTGTCTTTTTTTTCGGAAACAAAGACAAGGCATCTCTGGTTTTGTCACCCAACAAGGTTTTGATTGCTGCAGTGCTCTGGACGTTTATATACTTTACATACGGACCTACTATGAATGATTAAAGCATTCATCATTCTTTGGTTATAGCAGTTCACTTTTACTTCATTTATAGATGGGATAAATGTCCTGCTTCTTTTCTCTGGTCGTAGAATGGAATGGAGTATGCTTGGAGATCATCCTTGCTAAGCTATGGGAAACCGTTGAATTTCAGACGTGGGCCCTCTGGAATTTGGTGACCTCCCCTTTGAGATCACTAGGGTCCAGATGAATGAGAGATTGGCTGTCCTTGTTGCATTTTCCCTCTGTTCTGCCAGGGAGTAAAGTTTTTCTTTGGTTGCAGTTGATTTTATTTATTTGGTGGGGGGCAGGTACAGAGGGGGAGAGAGAGAATCTTAAGCAGGTTCCATGCCCAGCCCGGATCCCTATGACAGGCAGAATCTCACCACCCGGAGATCATGTCCTGAGTGGAAATCAAGAGTCTGGTGCCTAACGGACTGAGCTACCCAGGCACCCCTGGTTAGCAGTTTAAAAGGAAAATCATAGTCTTTGAAGCAAGGACTCTTTTCTTATTTTTGAAGAATCTTTGTAGACTTTCAGGAGCTTGGTTAGAGGTCCAGACACAGGACTACTTTTAAGTCTTTAGAATGTCAGGCTCACACTTGAGATAGGCTGATGTGTTAAAAGACTGAAGAATAAATTTCTGCAAAGCTGGTCTGTCTTTACTATTGCCTTTCTTTATAGAATCTATCATGCACTCTTCTAAAAAATAAAATATTGAATGCTTATGCTGTTAGAAGTCAATATAGTGGACACCTAGGTGGTTCAGTGGGTTAAGCCTCTGCCTTCGGCTCAGGTCATGATCTCAGGGTCCTGGGATTGAGGCCCGCATCGGGCTCTCTGCTCAGCGGGGAGCCTGCTTCCTCCTCTCTTTCTGTCTGCCTCTCTGCCTACTTGTGATCTCTTTCTCTCTGCCAAATAAGTAAATAAAATCTTAAAAAAAAAAAAAGTCAATATAGTGATTACCTTTTGGAAGGTAATGACTGGGATGGGAGACAAGGAGCTCTGGGTCACTGGTAATCATATTTTGATTGGTTTGTGACATTTCATTGAACTCTTTGGTTATCTTGTGTGGTTTTGCCTTATGTAAATTACATTTCAACAAAAAGTTAAACTGATTGAGAGTCAGGTGATGGTCAACACAGGATGTTATGGGATCTCCTCAGCTCTTTGCCAGTCAGTTTCTCTGTTAGCAGTGTGGTGTTCCAGTGCTGCATTTCCTCCCCTCTGAAATTGACTTAGGTTCTTTTCTGGGTGTTGATACTCTTTGCTAGCCAAAGGCAACTACTACATTTCTAAGAGATACTGATATTTAACCTGCTGTAAGACTTAGCTTTACATCCTGTAAAATAAACTGGTTCTCTGCTTCATTCTCATTTCAAGAGAGTTCAGATGTATTTGTTTTGGCATTGCTTCCATTCGTAGCCTGACCAAAGCCTGCTGCCCTAGTGGTAGCATTGAGACTGTGTTTGCACTTATCCCACTTAGATGCCTCAGTGGAAAAGAGAATTTTCTGGCAAGATATCAAAAGGCTTAGTTGAGTTTCCCTTTGAAAACAAGACATACTACCCTTTCTTGGCCAAATTATACTTAAAATGGTTAAATGGTTAAAATGTTTACTAGGAGTCACCTATTTATTTATTTATTATTATTTGCCCAGGGGTACAGGTCTGTCAGTCATCAGGCTTACACCTTTCACAGCACTCACCATAGAACAAACCCTCCCCAATGTCCATAACGCATCTACCCTATCCCTACCCTCCCACCCCCCAGTAACCCTCAATTTGTTTCGTGAGATTAAGAGTCTCTTATGGTTTGTTAGGAGTCACCTCTAATAGAGGCTTGTATTTTATGTATGGTGTTTCTATATCTCTGCAAAGAACAATTACTTGACTTGCCTTTCTTTTCATTCAGGTAACAGAATTCAGTCACAATGGGAAACGTTTTTGAAAAACTGTTTAAAAGTCTGTTTGGGAAAAAAGAGATGCGGATTCTTATGGTGGGTTTGGATGCAGCTGGAAAAACCACCATCTTGTATAAATTGAAACTGGGAGAGATTGTGACTACAATCCCTACAATAGGTATGTTCAGTTTACAAGATAGTCTGTTAAACTTTTACATGCCTTTTATGTTATTGAATACTTCTTTTGAAAATCTTGTCTGCCCCAAGACTGTAAACTTTTTGAGGCCCAAACTAGGTAATATAGAATTTCCTAATTGCTCCCTGGCATCTCTAGGACCATTGCTAGGTTTACAGGGCAATCAAACGGACACATTTAGGATAAGCACAGTTAGCTTTATCTGCTTGGCATAAAAGAAAAAGATAATGATTAAAACAGAGAGGGCAGGGGTGCCTGGCTGGCTCAGTCGGTAGAGCTTGTGACTTTTTTTTTTTTTAAGATTTATTTATTTGAGAGAGAGAGAGAGAGAGAGAGCACAAAGTTTGTAGGGGCAAGGGAGAGAAATCCAAGCAGACTTCACACAGCACGGCGTCCAGTGTGGGGCTTGATCTCAGGACCCCAAAATCACAATCTGAGCTGAAACCAGTATTCCGATGCCTAACCAACTGAGCCACCCAGGTGCCGCAGAGCTTGCGACTCTTGATCTCAGGGTTGTGAGTTTGAGCCCCACGTTGGGTATAGAGATTACTTAAAAATAAAATCTTAGACAAATGACCAGGGAGGGGAGTTATGCCCTCTGTTCCTCTCACTTAGTGTGTGTCCCAGCCTACGCCTTAGATGGGAGCTGGGAATCTGCTGTTGCCCCTTCAATCCATCCTCCTTCCAGCTGGCCTTCCTAAGTGGAAGCATGTCCACAGGAAGTATGTTCCTAGGGTTTAAAGATGCAGTGTGATGGGCGCCTGGGCGGCTCAGTGGGTTAAAGCCTCTGCTTTCGGCTCAGGTCATGATCTCAGGGTCCTGGGATCAAGGCCCGCATCGGGCTCTCTGCTCAGCAGGGAGCCTGCTCCCCCTTCTCTCTCTGCCTGCCTCTCTGCCTCCTTGTGATCTCTCTCCCTCTGTGAAATAAATAAATAAAAATCTTTAAAAAAAAAAAAAAAGATGCAGTGTGATGTTCTTCACTCTGGCTCAAACCAATTACTTGAGTTGGTGTCCAGCTGAAGAATCTGGTTTGTTCCAGTGCTAGAGGAGAACCTGGCAGTGAAGTTATTCCTGCGAACTAGCACTGTGTGTTGTGGGCCATTTTTTTGCAAAGACAGGTTTGATAGGATTTCATCTTTGGCTTATGAACTGCCTCTAGATCCAAACTCTTGAGTGAAAATAGGCCTCCCAGGAAGACATGTGAAGTCAGCAGTGTTCTGAATGTTGGATTAATCACAGGAACCAAATGATCATCTTCCAACTTGGGCAGTAGTTTCGGAGATTACAACATTTGGAGAGGGAGGAAACCAGATGGAGAAAACGTTCACATCCACAATTTAAAAAAATGTTATTAGTCCAAAATGAAAATAGCATAATTGCTTGGTTTTCTCCAATTATAAAGATAATTCATGCTTCCATGATGTATGACATATAGCAAAACATAAACAAGTGTTAAAAAGACCATTCTACTCTGAAGATTTTGGTGAATATCCTTGTAAAATCGTATTCAAACTTACTTTGCATTAAACGCTACGTTTGGATCTCTTTCTGTATTATTTCCTCCCTGTGGAAGGTTTTCCTGCCTTTTCCTTAGCCTCCTCCCCCTTTTTGTAGCTAACGCCAGCTCATTCTTTTGGTCTTAGTTTAAACATTATTTCTTGGGGGCACCTTTCCTGATAGCCTGGGCTGGTTTTTCTCTGTTAAAAGTTTCCATAGTAACCAGAACTTCTTAGTAATTCTCAACATATTTGCCATTGCTTTCTCACTTCCCTTCCTTCCAGCAGTGTGTAGATAAGGGCAGGAACCATGTCTGTTGTTTTCACCATTGTTCCCAAGCCCCTGGCAAAGTGCCTGGCACATAGTAGCTGTCCAGTAAATATTTGGTGAATGAATGGGATATCAATCTTATAGGTTGTGAAACAGATGGCCCCCAGCGAATCATCCCCTCAGTATCCACTGCCATGTGCAGTCCTCTTCTACAGTGATGCTGAGCTTGGCCACATGGCTTGCTTTGGCCAAGGGGACATCAGCAAATGTAATTCAAACAAAGATTGCAGAAGTGCTTGTGCCTTGAGGCTTGTACTTTTGGAACACTGCCATCACCAGAAGAGGATGCTCAATGTTATGAAAAGACCACCTGGAGAGAGAGGGGTCCAGTCCACCCCTCAAGGGACTCCATAGCTGAAGCCCAGGCAACCCCCAAATTGTTGGGGGGGGCAGAATCATTATACTAAGTCCCTAAGTTTTGGGGTTTAAATAACAACTTATATAGATTAACATCAAATTTTAATAACTGGATAGTATTCTATTATGTGGCTATATTTTTAGTGAATTTCCACTGATGGTTGATTCACTGATGGTTATTTGCGGTGATTCTGTGTAAATGACGCTGAAGTAAGCGTCTTTAACGTTTTTGCAAGCATGGTCTTTACTCCTTGCAGTAATTCCTGGAGGGAGTACTGCTATGGTAAAACTAATGCACATTTAAGGGCACCTGGTAGCTCAGTCCATAGAGCATGGACTCTTGATCTCAGGATCGTAAGTTTAAGCCCCACACTGGCATAGTTTACTTCAAACAAACAAACAAACGAAAAAACTAAACTAAAAAAAACCCAAACCAAACAAAACCAAAACTTACGGACATTTAAAATGTGGATACACATTGCTGAACTTCTTTCCAAAAAGGTTGTGTCACCAACCATTAAAAAGTGTTCATTTCTCCGGGGAATTTGCCAATCTGATGGAGAAAAAACACGGATTTTTATTGGGGTTTCTTTTACTGTAAGTGAATATATTCAAACATCTGTTGGCTATTTGTATTTGTTCTGTGGCTCAATTTTATTTGTTTAGTTTTTAAGCTTTTATTTATTTATTTGAGAGAGAGTGAGAGAGAGCCTCTGTGCACGTGCTGGAGGACGGGCAGCGAGGGGGTGGGGAGAGAATCTCAAGCAGACTCCCAGCCGAGCACAGAGCCAGATTTGAGACTCAATCCCACAACCCTAAGATCGTGACTTAAGCCGAAATCAAGAGTCAGACACTTAACCAACTGAGCCACCTGGTGCCCCTTGTTTGTTTATTTATTTTTTGAAGTAGTCTCTGTGTCCAGTGTGCAGCTTGAACTCATGACCCCGAGGTTATGAGTCATGTGCTCTACCAACTGAGCCAGCCAGGCACTCAGTCCATGACTTGATTTTAATTTGGTTCTTCTGTCTTTTCTTTTTGCTGGCATGTTTATTTGTCTCTTAACAATTTGAAGAGATACATCGTGGGTCAGGAGCAACTCTTGTCCTGTGTTAGCTTTCCAATCAGTTGTCTTTCAGCCTCATTTTTTTCTGTGTTTTGCCATATAGAATTTTAGGTGGTCAAAGTTACCAATTTTTTCTTTTTTTTTTTTTTAAGATTTTATTTATTTGTTTGAGAGAGAGATTGTACAAGTGTGGGGAGGAGGAGTAGAGGAACAAGCAGTCTCCCTGATGAGTGTGGAGCCTCACACAGGGCTCAGTCCGACAACCCTGAGATCACGACCTGAGCCAAAGGCACCCAAGCATCCCACCAAATTTTTTCTTTTTTCTTTTCTTTCCTTTTTTTTTTTTTCAGCTTTGGTATCATTTTTAGAAAGGTCTTCCTTACTCCAAGGTCATAAAAGTATTTACCAGTATTTTCTGCTACTAACTTTCTGTGTTATTTTTATTTTATTTTAAAAAACATTGAAATTTTTATTTATTTGAAGTTTACTTTTCTGTTATGAGTAAGGTAGGGATTTATATTTTTCTTTTTCTTTTTTTTTTTTTTTTTAAAGATTTTATTTATTTATTTCACAGAGGGAGAGAGATCACAAGGAGGCAGAGAGGCAGGCAGAGAGAGAGAGGGGGAAGCAGGCTCCCCGCCGAGCAGGGAGCCTGTTGCGGGCCTCGATCCCAGGACCCTGAGATCATGACCTGAGCCGAAAGCAGAGGCATTAACCCACTGAGCCACCCAGGCGCCCGGGATTTATATTTTTCAAATAAGTAGGCCAGTGTTGTCCAATAGATTATAATTTTTTTTTAGATTCTATTTATTTATTTGAGAGAGAGAGCCGGGGGAGGAGAAGAGGGAAAGGCATAAGCAGACTCTGTGCTAGTAAGCATGGAGCCTGACATGAGGCTCGATCTTATGACCCCGATCTCATGACCTGAGCCAGAATCAAGAGTTGGAAGCTCAACCAACTGAGCCACCCAGGTGCCCCATCCTTGCTGATTTTAAATGTCGTCTTTATCACATACTAAATTTTCATTGGGTATGTGTGTCTTTTTCTAGACAACTTCCTGTTGTAGTCATTTGAACTTAATTAGTTCATGTATTCCTAAGTTTTGATGCTATCTTTACAAATAATTTGTTACCTGTTTTCAGAGAGTTCCTGGTTACGTTTACTTGCTTATTTTTCCAGATTACATTTAAGATCATTTTGCTAAGTTTCCTGACTCACTTCCCTTCCCTCATCACTTTAGGATTAGAATGGCACTGTATTTATACATTTATTTAGCAAGAATTGAGATTGCCGCAATGTAGTGAGTGCCCCTCGCTAAAACAAGGCACTCCTCAAAGTGAGATTTGGAAAGTGAGCAGGCCCAGGCTGTGGTGGACCTCAGCAGTCATGTTTGGGATTTGGGTGTGGAAGCCAAGGAGAGATTACTTTTTACTCTTATTTTAAATATCTTAGTCAACCATAAATGTGTAGGGAAGTGATATGACCATATCATGTGTTTTGAGAGTTTTGATTGGAAAATGGTTACTGGACGGAGAGAGGAAGAGTAGCTGCAGATAGATTAGCGAGGTCGCTTCAGTAATGGAGGCTAGAAATGACTGTCTCTTGGGTTAGGGTGGCTATTACATGTTTAGGAGGTTTTATGGATAAGATTTGATAATGAGATTTTTAGGGGTGAGAGAGTTGGAAGTGTCAGGGATGCCTCCCAGATTTCTGGCTTGTGGGATGAAGTCAGTACAGGGATAACTAGGAGAGGAGCAACTTAGAGGGGTGGGGATTTTTTTTTTTAATTTTTAAATTTTTATTTATTTTTATTTATTTTTTATTTTTTAAAAGATTTTATTTATTTATTTGATAGAGAAATTACAAGTAGGCANTGGGGATTTTTTTTTTTAATTTTTAAATTTTTATTTATTTTTATTTATTTTTTATTTTTTAAAAGATTTTATTTATTTATTTGATAGAGAAATTACAAGTAGGCAGAGAGGCAGGCAGAGAGAGAGGAGGAAGCAGGCTCCCCGCTGAGCAGATGCGCTCAGCAGATGCTGAGCCCTGATGGGGGGCTCAATCCCAGGACCCTGAGATCATGACCTGAGCCGAAGGCAGAGGCTTTAACCCACTGAGCCACCCAGGCGCCCTGATCTTTTTTTTTTAAAGTAGGCTCCATGCCCATCTTGGAGTGAAATGTGGTGCTTGAACTCAGTGACCCTGAGATCGAGACCTGAGCTGATGAGATCAAGAGTCCAACGCTCAACCAGCAGAGCCACCCAGGCATCCCTACTGGGGTGGGGATCTTATGTTCAGTTTTGACATAATGCCTTATTGGAGCCTTTAAGAGATCTAATCAAAGATGTTGGATAGAAGGTTGGATTACCAGCCTAAAGCTCAGGAGATCTGGGATGGGATAATGTAAATTTGAGGGTTGTTAGCACAAAGATGGTAATGAAGCCCCACAAGTGAATGAGATTACCTCTTGGGACTCTGGAAAGAGGAGAATGAATGGGGCAGGACAGAATTGTAGAAACTCCATCATTTAAGGGTCAGTTAAATGTGGTTCAGCTCACTAAATAGACCAAGAAAGTTCAGCCGTAGAAATATAAGGAAAACGGGAAACCAGGGAAGAGTTTCAAGAAGAGAGTAAGCAGTAGTGTCAGATATAAAGTCAAATTACGCAGGAACTGAGAGCATCTGTTGGATTTATTGACATGGTGATCGTTGCTCACGTTGGCCAGACCAGCTTTGTAACACAGTGAAGCAGAAGGTGCTCTTGGGTGAGAGGTGACACAGTGGGTGCAATGAATGTAGCTAAGCTTCTTAGACAAGTTTGGCTTTGATAGGGACAATCGAGGGTGATAGCAGGTGAAGATGTGAAGTCAAGGAAGGGCTTTTTTGGAAGATGTAAAGACTTAAGCAGGCTGAGAAGAACAGGTTGGAGATCTTAGAGAGCTCCAGACTGTGTGGTTAGATGGAATCGGCATTGGATAGTTGCCCCCTTCTCTTCTAAGAGGGAGAGAAGAAAGTATGGCTACAGATGTAGGTAGGTTTCTACACTGTGTGGTGGGAGGTGGAAGTCAGTTTCATTAATGGGTTCTGTTTGCTCTGAAGTCTGCTGTAAGATCTGAGAGAAAGAGGGGACGTGTGAGGTTGGAGAGTAGAGAAGGTTTGAGACACCTGTCATGGTGAATCGGAGAGCAAAACTGACTAACATATTCTGTTTTATAAGCTATATATATATTTTTTCTTTCTTTCTTTCTTTCTTTCTTTCTTTCTTTCTTTCTTTTTTTTTNACTGACTAACATATTCTGTTTTATAAGCTATATATATATTCTTTCTTTCTTTCTTTCTTTCTTTCTTTCTTTCTTTCTTTCTTTCTTTCTTTCTTTTTTTTTTTTTTTGAGGTAAGCTCAATGTGGGGCTTGAACTCAAGACCCCTAGGTCAAGCGTCGCATGCTCTCCTGGCTGAGCCAGCCAGGTCTGTGTCCATCCGTGTCCCCCGCTCCCCCCGTGAGCTAAAGATCTTTGACTAGCAAGTTGCTTTGCAAATTAAAGATACCATCCAAATGTTAGCTTAAATTCATTTGAATTGTTTAAACGTCTTCATTAAAAATGTTGTCCATCTTCCCAATTTAGGTTTCAATGTGGAAACAGTAGAATATAAAAATATCAGCTTCACTGTCTGGGATGTTGGTGGCCAGGACAAAATCAGACCTTTGTGGCGACATTATTTCCAGAACACCCAAGGTAAAGATTGTCCAGTCTATGTTCTTGGACCCATTTGTATTAAATGTGTCTAAAGATGGATGCTTGAAGCAAAACCTTGTGCTCTGTTTTATATGGACCGTCAGTCATTCCTTCTCTTCTGATGCCCCACTTACACTTACTGGGGAGGTTTCTTTTTGGAAAATAGTCCCTGCCTTCCTAGAAAAAGTACTTGGGCATTAATGCCCTACGTAGAAAACTGCTCTTAATGCAGACTAGTTAAAAAATGGCTTTCCTGATGAATATTGTCTTTTGGTTAACGGAGAGTTGTATGTGCCTCAGATGAAGTACAGGTTTTGGAGAATTTGAGTTCAGCAAACTCTTTTAAATTCGTTGAGAGTATCTAAAAGTCATGCTGCTGGTGAGAAAGATGAACAGGCATGGCTGGAATCCCAAATGCCAGCATCTTATGTAGCCATGTCCCTCCCTGCTGCCCCGCTATTCTAGAAGTGCATAAATTGACACTAGTATCTCAGATCATTACCTTATTTCCTTGTCACTGGTTTGGGGTTGTTTTTTTAATTTTTTTGAAAAGATTTTATTTGTCGGAGAGAGCAAGCACAAGCAACTTCCATGATTATTCCTAGGTTTGTGTATCTTTGTGTTTCAGTCCACTGCCGACAGTACTTTTGATACCCGGAGTGTTCGTTTATCTTGGTTTGGCACGTGCCATTTTGGCCAGACTATTGCAATTCCTTATTAGTTAATGAGAAAGAGTAGGTTTGAACCACAGCTCTACTATGAAACCTTGGGAAAGTTTGTCTTTTCTGTCTCCGTTTCCTTATCTATAAAATGGAGATAGTACGTGCTGTGTTGGATCATTTGGCTTAATGAGATGGATTTTGTAAAATCCTTAGTTCTGTGGTTGGAAGGTAGTAGGCACTCAGGTAGGAGCCTTTATTAGTCTGGGTTCTCCAGAGGAAACATAACTAACAGGATGGATGGAGATAGATTGTATGTAGATATATATGTATATCAGATTTATTACAAGGAATTGGCTCACATGGTTACAGAGCCTGAGCAGTCCCAGTATCTACATTTGGCAAACAGGACAACCGGTAGAGCCAAAGATGGGCAGTCCCAGGGCGGAAGACCAGCTCCAGGGTGGTCAGCCAGAGACTTCTCTCCACTCCTCTTGTGTTCTCGTTAGGCCGTCAGTGGATTGGAGAGGCCCCCCCCCCCCAATGCTGGGAAAGGCAGTCTGCTTTACTCTGTCTGTTTTTTTTTTTTTAAAGATTTTATTTATTTATTTCACAGAGGGAGAGAGATCACAAGTAGGTGGAGAGGCAGACAGAGAGAGAGGAGAAAGCAGGCTCCCCGCTGAGCAGAGAGCCCGATGTGGGCCTTGATCCCAGGACCCTGAGATCATGACCTGAGCCGAAGGCAGAGGCCTTAACCCACTGAGCCACCCAGGCGCCCTACTCCGTCTATTGATTCAAACGTTATTCACCTCAGCCAGAAACACCCTCACAGACACACCCAGAATAATGTTTGACCAAATGTCTGGGCACCTGTGGCCTGCTCAAGTTGACACATAAAATTAACCATCACTGAGCCCAAATTGTGAGAGGTTTTATTTCTCTGGCAGGAGTCCTTTTGCCTGCTTGATGTAGTGTCACATTCAGTCACCGAGTTGAAATGCCTTTTTGTTTTCAATCTTCTATTCATAACAAGCCCGATTTTATGGAACTTCAGTAATTTGCTGTGATGGCGGGCACCTGGCTATGATCTAGGACCCCCGGGGTGGGTCAGTTAGACTCTTCGTGAAACTAGCAAACGGGGGCTGTTTGAAGAATGGATTTGCTGTCTGTGGTGGTTCCAGACATCTCAGCCGGGAGTAGCCTTGGATGCTGCCCCTGTTTCTCCTGCCAGCTTCTCAAAGGTCAAGCTGTCTTTTTTTAATTTAAAATTTTTTCATCAGTACGTTGAATATGACAGACTTAATGATAGCTTTTAGCTCTCCATTAAGACACTTAACTGTGTGTTCACTTAGGCTTCACTTGTATAGATGGAAATTTGAACTGTTTATGTGATTTCTTAGTTGATTATGTTATATAGAGTGCATAAAATGGTCCATTAGTTCCCATGTAGAAGGATTTTTCTCCTTGATTTTAGGTTCAGTTATTTTGATTCGTTAAATGGCAATACATTTATATGGTTCAAAATTCCAAGATAGAAAAGTATATAAAAGAGAAGTCATTGTCTCATTCCTGTTCCCTAACCACCGAGTTCCCGACTCCCATAGACAAGCACTTTTATTTCTTGTATATTGGTCCAGAGATATTTTATGCATGTGCAAGCAGCTGGAAATATATATCCCCCCTTTTATTTTTTTATTTTTTATTTTTTTTAAATTTATTTTTTTTAAAGATTTTATTTATTCATTTGACACAGAGAGAGAGATTACAAGTAGGCAGAGGCAGGCAGAGAGAGAGAGAGAGAGAGAGAGGAGGAAGCAGGCTCCCCGCTGAGCAGGAAGCCCGATATGGGCCTCGATCCCAGGACCCTGGGATCATGACCTGAGCCGAAGGCAGCGGCTTTAACCCACTGAGCCACCCAGGCGCCCTATATCCCCCCTTTTAAAACAAATTGTAATACAATTCATGTGTGAATTTACCTTTTCTATGTTCTTCCAGTTCATAAGTGAAGTCAATCTGATGCTAGGTTCTTTTGTTTCTCAGATAAGGATTTACATAAAAATACTAGGAAATGGGCCCTAATATTTATAAACCTTTATTTTTATTAGGATTGGCAAAGGAACTATATGGCTGCTCCCACCGTGTCGGTTTTATAAGGATCTCCCCGAATTTCTGGATAACCTGGTTTGCTCAGTTAAGACCAGAGTCCTGGTTATATTACTGGTAGCCTATCATATCTTTGGGGGGAAGTTTTGAATGTTCTGCATTTTTTTAATCTGATGTGATATAACAGACATGACTTTGACTCACATGCAGTCCCCAGACACCCATGGGAGCTCCTGTCCGCCGCACTTGGCCTTTCCAGAGCTGCTCAGGCAGCTGGTGGGTGGGCCTGTGAGGCGGGAGGGCCGGCACCGATTTTCCCTCCTAGACACAGCTGTGAAATCCCAGTGTCCAAAGGAGCCAAGAGGTCACCTTGTCCCACTACATTTCTCCTACCAGGGAGGCCCCCTTTGGCAGTGTCCCAACAAGTGGTGGCTGAAGCTGGGCACACACATCCCCGGTGGTGGGGATGCCTCCTGAGGGAGCCCATTGCATCTTCAGTTCTTTTTTTTTTTCTTAAGAGAATGAACTTGGCTTTTTGTTGTTGTTGTTGTTTTAAGATTTTTATTTATTTATTTGACAGAGAGAAAGACACAGCGAGAGAGGGAACAGAAATAGAGGGAGTGGGAGAAGAAGAAGGAGGCTTCCCGCCGAGCAGGGAGCCTGATGTGGGTCTCAATCTCAGGACCCTGGGATCGTGACCTGAGCCGAAGGCAGATGCTTAATGACTAAGCCACCCAGGCGCCCCACATCTTCAGTTCTGTTGACTCTCTGTCCATCAACTTCCTGTAGTTTGTACCCACTGATCTTCAGTGTACAAAGAGACCTGTATATAAAACAAGTTGAACCTCTCTTTATGGCATCGCTCTTTAGATATGTAAAGACAGCTGGCAGTCCCTCCAATGAGTCTTTTCTCGCGATAAAATATCCCTGGTATACCAGTTCTTCGTCTGGCGTGGTATCTCATTCCTTTGCCATCCTAGGCGTTCTTTGAGTCCTTCCATTTTGCCTGTGTTTTAGAGTATGGGGCCCAGCAGCAACCATGTCATATTCTCAGGATGTTCTGACTGACAGATGCCAGAGAAGGCTTTTTCTCGCCCATATCCTTGTGATACAGCTTAGGAGCAAATTCATTTTGGCAGCTGCTTCACATTTTTGTCACACAGAGGGCTTATTGTCAGCTAACCACCCAGTTTTTATTATCATTATTGCCACAGGGACTACTGCTGAGAGGGGTCTTCCCCATTCTGTATTTGGGTGTATACAAATTCCCCCTGGGGAATCTCTGGAGCTCATCTTGGCCCAGCTGGTGTAGCAGCGGCCAGGTCTGCGCAGGGTTCAGCCAGCTTGGCCTAGACTCAGTGTGGTGGCATCTTTCTTCAACCCGTCTCGTGCTTCCTGGAGATTTCTCTGATGCTGTCTAGAATGGGATCCTGCGAAGATTTCCCGACACCAACTTCCCGGAGTCGGGCCGGACTTCACAGGTTAGGGGTACAAGACTCCCTCCATTCAGACGCCTGCTGAAAATGTGGGAGTCCCTGGAACATTGTCCTTTCCGTGAGGATGCACCACCTCCAGTGGCCTGATGTGTGACGTCTGCAGAGTATCGCCAGCCAGGGATGCTTATGTGAACTCTAATGCCCCTGGGTTTTATGGGCACTTTGTTATCTAAACAGCATGTAGAAGTGAAGTGATTAAGCATGAACCTAACCTTTTCTCTATATTGTTTCTTCTATTAACCTGGGGAAGGCCTGTTTGCTTCCAAAAAGATAGGCCAGTGTTAGTGCGGCAGGCTCTCCAGAGACTAGATGTCCTTCCCTAACTGATTGCTTTCGGTGAAACCATCTGCATAAGTAGGGACAAGCTGTGCTCGCTTCGGCAGCACATATACTAATAAGTAGGGAGAAGCTGTAAGGACATGTAAATGGTCTTGCTTTCCAGGCTCAGATCACCAACATGCTTGTGATTTCTTTCCAGGTCTGATTTTTGTGGTCGACAGTAATGACAGAGAGCGAGTCAATGAGGCCCGAGAAGAACTAACCAGAATGTTAGCAGAAGATGAGCTCAGAGATGCAGTCTTACTGGTGTTTGTAAATAAACAGGTATATTGTTGGCTTTCTGAGTACTGGGACCGAAATTGCTGCCTGATGTTCACTTACAAATACAGATATTTAGATTAGATGTCTGCCTCCCTCTCTCTAGTCCCTACCATCCTACCATAACCTTTCCCTTCACTACCTTTTTTTTTTTTTTAAGTAAGCTCTAGGCCCAACGTGGGGCTTGAACTCACGACCCCGAGATCAAGAGTTGACTCGTGTTCTACTGACCACGCCAGCCAGGCGTCCCCCCTCCATCTCCTTCTTAGCTTATGTTTTCTGTTCATTCACTCAACAGATATGAATTGAGCATCCACTAAGATCCAGGCATTGTTTTAGGTATTGGTGACATAGCAGTGAGCAGCAAGACAGACAAAAATCCCTGTGTTCCTCCAGTTTATGTTCTAGTGGCAGGAGAGTCAGTAAGTAATACGTGATGTGTCTGCTGGAAGTGTGGTAGAGGAAGGGGGCAGGCTGGCTCTGGGAAACGGCCAGAATGCCTCTGTGATAAGATGACATCTGAGCAGATCTGAAGGCCAGCAGGAGGGGAGCTGTGTGGGGCTAGGAATAGCAAGGCAGCCAGTGCAGCTGGAATGGAGGGGGCGGGGGCAGTGAGGGAGGAGATGGTTGCATCATATGGGGTCTGTTGTCAAGGAGGAGAGGGGCTTCTGCATAAATGTAGTAGAAAGCAGTAAGGGAAAAGTGGGAGGAGGGCCAAGTGTAGAGCCGTCCTGCCTTGGGATTCAAAGCAGGACGAAGCTTGGAAAGAAGGCAGCATCATGGGATGAGGTGTCACTTTGGATTTATCGAAGGCATTTTCTCTTGCCCTCCAGTTCTTTGTAAACATGATTTTGTTTTATATTGTATTTTATTTTATTATTAGGTTTTTTTAAAAAGATTTTTTTTATTTATATGACACAGAGAGAGAGAGAGATCACAAGTAGGCAGAGAGAGAGGAGGAAGCAGGCTCTCTGCCAAGCAGAGAGCCCGATGGGGGCCTCGATCCCAGGATGCTGAGATCATGACCTGAGCCAAAGGCAGAGGCTTTAACCCACTGAGCCACCCAGGCCCCCATATTATTAGGTTTTTTAAGTAGGCTCCACACGCAGCATGAGCCCAGTGCAGGGCTTGAACTGAGATCAAGACCTGAACTTATCAGGACCGACTGAGCCTCCCAGGCGCCCCTATAGACATGATTTTAAATGGTGGCTGGGCCATCATTTGCTCAGGCTTTACCCTACTGTTCGGTTCTATGCCAGTCCCCAGTTTCACTCGTGAACATAATGGACTTTCAAAAAGATAATGACACTTGTTCTTTTTAATTATAAAAGGAAAACATGCTCATATTATAAATCTGCCAGCAGTTTAGAATACCAAGTGAAATATTCTTGCCTCAGTCTTCGGGGTAAAATAATATTGTTAAATTTCTTCCGTCTTTTGTCAGAGATACAACTTTCCATGCCTGCATAAGCAGTTATATGATTGTATTCATGTTTAAGTGCTGGAGATCCACCTACTTTTTCACTTGGCATGTTTTGATGTTCTATATCAGTACCGCTAGATCGGCCTTACTACATGCCAGGCACAGTTTTAGGAACTTGGAATATATCAGGGGGCAAAATAGAAAGTCCTGCCCTTGTAAAGCTTGCGTTCTAGTTAGAGACAGGTGATCTAAGTCATCAACATAGCAAATAAGTCAGTTTTATAGTACAGTAACATGTGGAGAGTGCTGCATTTGAAAAGATGAAGCAGGACAATTGGGGAGCGGTCCTGGGGGCTTGGGTCCTGAAGGCCTTGCTGACCACCGTGAGGACTCCAGCTCTTCCCCTGAGAGATGGATCCGCTGCTGGGCTTGGAAAGAATGACTTGCTCTGACTTTCACTGACCACTGGGTTGAGAATAGACTCGAGGGGAACAAGCACAGAAGCAAGGAGACCCAATTCGGAAGTTATGTCAGTACCCCAAGTTAGAAATGGCGGTCGTGGGCTCGGGTGGGTAGCCGTGGGGGTGGTAAGTGGTCAGATCCTGCATCTGTTTTGACGGCAGAGCCAGTGGGGTTTCCTGAAGCAGAGTTGAGAGGTCAGAGAGAGCGAGAGAGAAATTAAGGATTTGCTGAGCTAAGACTGTGACTGAGGTTTTGGGAGAAGAGCATATTTCATTATACAAAGGCATCATTAAATAATCTGACTTCTTAATTTTCTTTTTCAAGGATCTTCCCAATGCGATGAATGCCGCAGAAATAACAGACCAGCTCGGCTTACATTCCCTCCGCCAGAGAAACTGGTACATTCAGGCCACTTGTGCCACCAGTGGAGATGGGCTCTATGAAGGCCTGGACTGGCTCTCCAACCAGCTCAAAACGCAGAAGTGATCGGAAGCGCTCCGTTCCCTGTGCATCGTAGCAAAGTCAGCTGGCCTCTTCTGTGTGCATGTGTGCGTGTGAGGAGCCGAGGATGGGTGTGTGGCCGGGAGTGGGAGCAGCTTTCTCACGCCGTGCCTTAGCCATGCTACAAGAAAACCAGGCTTACATTTGAAGAAAAACCAGTGTTACATTTTCAGTGCTACCTTCCATTTCAGGAGTTTCCAGGGTCAGCTTAGCAGGTGATGGAGGGGTCCGGAGGGCTTTCCTGGCACACGACAGCCCGAGAAGCCCTGGTGGTGGGCAGGAGGAGGAGAGGGGCATGGGGCCAGAGTGGAGCTGGGCTGTCCTGGCTCCGGTGGCTCTGCCTGCCTGGAGTCCTGTTAGACTTCGGTGGCCTTTTGTAGACGAGGTCTACATGCTTCCCCATCACTGCCAGAGCTAGCAAGTCCCTTCTCAGTGGTTTGAAGCAAGCGATCCTCAAGAAAAAAAGGCACCTGCTTGCCATAGGGTTGAAGTTCAGCTTTGAACTTTTCCCTTAAGTTACGTCCTTCCTGGTTTAATGTGCTTTATTTAAAGGAACTCAAGATCTTTTTCATTAGAGTGTCAAGACTCCGTGACACTAGAAAATCACCCAGTCCTTCCCTCGTGCTAGTTCCTTCCCCTGTTTGCTTCTTCTTTGCCAAATGGAGACCATTTGGGGTAAGTAACCCAGTGTGAGGCCGAGGTTCTTCACTGGGGCCCCACAGTCAAAAGAAGGGCCGGGTTATGGAAGGGAGGTGAGGGTCGTGTTTGTGTCCTTGTGTCACCATCTCGGGGTTCAGGCTCCTGAGACTTCTGCTCCCACTTCTCTGCTCTGTGCTGAATGTTCTGTGCTCGAAGCAGGAGGCTGACTCCTGGGATGGAATCATCACCAAGTTCAGTTGTCTCCGTTTGGGTTGCGGTTTGGTTAGTGTCTGTTCCCAGAACCACACACCCGTGAGTTCTGAGAGTGAAAGAGGATCGAGAGATTCATCTTGGAGACGAGATTCCCGGCAACCCCTGTTACTGCCCTGAGTTGGTGCTAAATTTTGCTATGAAAAGTGTCTAATCCTGACCGCTGTCCGTGGTGCTGACTGCGTCTTCTGGATGGCAGTAATGTCCTGTGTGGAGACGTGCTTTATGTTGTCTTCAGAATATTTGTAGAAATGGCCTGGGGATGAGCTTGGTCTCACGAGGTAGTCTAGAGCTCTGTGCGGACGGCTCTTGGCCAGTTGTGGACCTATGCGCTTCCCCTCCTTCACCTTTGAAAATTCCGTTTTTGAGAAAAATGTTTATTCAAATTACAGAGGAGGGGAATGTGAGATGAATTTTAACAAAAGTAAACTCTGTTGATGATAATGAAGTTGATATTACTGGGAAGAAGTTTCAGACCATGATACATGTGGGGTGTGATGTTTTTCTTTAAAATACTGACTTGAAAGAATGTTCATTTCAACACTGGCATCCAAGTCCAGATTTGTTTTAACCATGAAGTAATTCCTGAGAAATAGTAAGGTTGTACGCATCGAATTGGCAGGGACTGTGTCTTACACTTTTGTATTTATGCTTAGTACGGTGTACCTCATACGGTGCTAGGCCTCATTAAACAATTGTTGATTGGCTGGACAATAAAGAACTTGCTTTGGAAGGAGGAGAGGACAGCCACGTGCTTCTGAATGTTTTGAACGACTTTAAAATCCTTTTTCGCCTCCGTCTTGGCGGACTTACTTTATGCCTTTAGCAGTACTCCTCACTGACAGTTTTCCTAGTGCGTTCAACTGTGGTCATCTGTTATGGTGTGGAGCTGCTGAGTTGGGGGTAAGTGGGCCATCTCGTGTAGTAACTTTGAACTTTGGACTTGGGTCCCTGAATGCCATGTTGACATCCCAGCTATGTCCTTTACCAGCTGCTGGCCTCAGGCCATTTACTCTTAGCTTCTGAATCTCGGAGCCTCGGTTTGCTTCACTGTTAAATGGGGATAATAATACCTGTCTAAGGGGGTTGTGCGGGTTCAATGTCTCAGAACTTTGCACACCTTACTGTGGGATTTCCCTGGGAATATCTTGGTGTCTAAGAGTGAATAGCAGCGCTGGCCACAAACTGATGAACACTATAGGAGAAGGGAAGTGGGAAGGTGGGGGGCTGTTTTTAATCTCTTTCTTGCTCTGTTCACCTTCTAATCCTGCTGAGTGCTCTGTCCTTTTCTAACCCCGGAGAATGCTAATGAGACCAGGTGGGATGCTTGTTCAACAAGCACATTGCTGTGTCCTGTCCTCACCTGTTCTTCTTCCCCCTCCTCCCCCTCCTCCCCTCCTCCTCCTCCTCCTCCTCTTCTTCTTCTTCTTTCTTCTTTCTTCTTTCTTCTTCTTCTGTGGTTTTTAGTATATGCAACCACAACTACTAATTTTCAACAACCCCAAAGGAAACTCTGGGTCCATTAGCATCCATTCCCCATTCCTCCCTTTCTCAGGCCCCTGGCAACCACTAATCTACTTTCTGTTTCTTTGGATTTGCCTATTCTGGACTGGTGAGGGGTCTGGGGAGCTAGTGGGAACTTGAGGAAGTACCGAGGTGCTCTTGGCCTGACCACAGCTCTGTTCAGAGGGATCAGTCTGAGGTACAGATGAGGCAGAACCCAAGGGGAAAGACTGCCCCCTAGGGGCCACGGCATTTATTATCTTGAGAGGGAATGGGGGAAGGGGGTGCTACCAATAATTGCGTGGCACACGGCACAAAGTGGGCTGTGTGGTCACCCTCTGGAATGGCAAGAGCTCTGAACCTGGGATCAAAGTCCGAAGCTGAAATTAAAGCTCTGCCCATTCACTAGCTGGATTCTGTTGGGCTACTCAACCTCTGACCTGCCATTTCCTCTCCTGGAAATGGAAGTTACCAGACTGACCTGGGAGACAGCTCTGTGTGAACACCAACAATGGGGTATTGTGGGTTCTGTGAGTCAGTGCTATAGATTATGGGTCCTGTAGTTAGATCTATTTTAAATAATGTCTTAACAGAGCTGGGGATATTTCCATGTGAGTTGCTTGGCACAGGAGGGTTGAAGTTTCAAGGGAAGTGAGGTAGGACACCTAGAAGTGACCTGAGTCCTTTGCCCACAGGTCTGATGGAGGTTGTCAAATAGTACACAGAAAATCTGATGGTGTGTTGTGGAGATGAAAAAATTTTGATACTTACCTTACCTTTTTTGGTAGCAGCTTTATTGAGACCTAATACACATACTATACAGCTCACCCATTTAAAAGGCTACAGTCAGTGGTTTTTAGTATATACTCAGATCTGTGTGACCGTTACCGCAACTTTAGAACATCTTTGTTATCCTGAAAAGAAACCCTGTACCATTTAGCATTCACCTCCCATCTCTCTCAGACCTCCTCAGTCCTAGGCAACCACTAATCACTGGCCTTTCTGCCTCAAGACTTCGAAGAGATGTTTTCTAAACTGCTTTGTCACACCCTGTGGTCTCTAGGAGCATCATGTTTTTCCATTTTTTTTTGTCTTTCTGTTCTAATGCATGGCTTGGGAAGAAGGGTGCCGTGCACACACAAGCCTCACACGTGAGCACTGGATGGACCACTGAACTTCAAGGCTCCAAAAGTGTGCAGTCAGACCAGCTGCTAATTTGGCCAATAAATAACTCGCTGCAGCTCATTGCCACTAGGTGGCGCTGCTGCTTCGTCCCACTGACTTACCCGCAGCCCTGGCAGGGGTGGGCCTTGTGTGAGCTGAGTTCCCGCGGAATCCATCTTCCTGCCTGGACACCGGGAGTAACCTAGAAAACAGGGACTGTGGCCAGGGATGTGCGTGGAAGAGAAAGGCAAATGGCCACCCAGGGCAGAGGACTCGGGAGTGCGGATGATAACAAGGGTGGCAGCGGTATTAGCAGTGATGATAATTCTAAATCCGTGGTCTCTGCTATCTGCTGAGCATACTGGATACCATTCTAGGCTTCTAGGCACTTCACATATGTCATCTCGACTCTTCCCCGCGGCCCTACCCCCCCCCCCAAGGTACACGTATTGCATCTACTTTGCAAAGGACAACCAAGATTCCGAAAGATAAAGTGACTTTCTGGAGGCCACATGGCCATGATTCAAATGTCAATCTGGGGCACCTGGGCCCATATCCTTCCAGAACACGCCACCGCCTCAGACTCTGCTAAAGACCACACCCTGGCCTCCAGAGCTTGGCACGTGGGGAGAGAAGGAAGTAACGGCTCACCGTGCAGACCACTGGGTAGGGCCCAGAGCCTGGGGACGCAGCAGCAGTTGCAGAACAGTGTCAGCTGACAGGAAAGGGAATGGGCACATGCTGGATGGACGGGAAGAGCCGGGACGTGGGGGTGTGAAATGCAATATTAGGCCAGTGGAGACGGCAGCCAGGGAGACCTGGACCTACCTTGGATGCTTACAGTGTTCTTTGGGAAGCAAAAACTACAATCAATGTTCTAAAACGGGATTGTGTTGATGGCTGCACAACTGTACACATTTACTAAGAACCTTCAAATTGCTTTCTTATAATGGGTGAATTGTATGGTAGGTAAATTACACCGCAAGAAAGCGGTGTGAAATTTATAGTCATGAAACCAATAGCAACGAGGGTGCCGAGTTAATAGGTCTCAGCAGTGCTGTAAGCACTTTGAGAAGAGGGGGAGAGTATCATCTCAGAGTAGAAAGCCTGGCTGCTGGCTGTACAGCCCTCTGCTTGAATGCTTTCAGTGTCAGGGGGCTCAGTCCTTGTAAACCAGCCCATTCTAGTTTGGGATAAATCTCTCATCCTCAGAAAGTTGAAATCTTATCACTGGCCCTCATCCTTTTTTTTTTTTTTTAAGATTTTATTTATTCGAGAGCGAGCACAAGTAGGGGAATGGGAGGGGCAGAGGAAGAGGGAGAAGCAGGCTCCCGCTGATCAGGAGCCCAGGGCTTGATCCCAGGACCCTGGGATCATGACCTGAACCAAATACAGACTCAACCCACTGAGCCACCCGGGCGCCCCTCTTGCCCTTATCCTTCTGTGCAGAATAAACGTCTTTGCTTTATCATGTAACATTTCTTCAAGTGCTTAAGGGCAGTCATGGCATTCCCCCAAATCACTTTTCTCCCATACAGGGATCCCCAGGATTTTTCATATGTAAGATTTCTAGACTCTCGAATTCTTCTGGTAGTCCTCTGCCACACTTCCTTTGATCTGTCAGCATCCTTCTTAAAATATTGGGGCTAGTGGTGAGCCCGACAATCTGTAGATGCCAGCCCAGTGACGTGGCTAACGGTTTGAATCCTGGAGTTAAGCTCTCTTGAGTTCAAATCTCACTTCACTAAAGGTCAGCTGTCTGACAATGGGTAAAAATACCAACCTCTCTGAGCCTTGTATTTTAAATCTAGCCTTATTTCTTCATCTTGCTCACCAGGAATCCTCAAAGATTCTGTCAGGTACTTGGCCAAAAATAAGTATACAGGATGCAGAGCAGCGTCTCCCTGTATCCATCTATCAACATGGGAAATGAGGTTAATTTGAGCAGTGAGTACTTTGGCCGTTAATAACACCTGCCATCTTCTATAAGAGCTCAAAACCTAACTGACTACAGGTCAACATCAGATGTGCCAATCTAATTTCTGGAACCCACTTTCTTTCTCGAATGTGGGCAATATTTCCCTACCTCCAATATCCCCCCACTCCTTGTAGCTTCCTGATTTCTCAATATTTACCAGTAGGGGTTCTACAGTCACACCAGAAAGTTCTCAGATATATTTAGCTGGAATCAAGAGAGCTGAGCCCAAGTACAGCAGCAGGGCTGTCCTGAGCACTGCATCATCTGTCTTGGGTCCCAATTACCCCATAATCATGTTTGTTCACCTTTCCAGCTTGAAGACTATTCTCTTTAAGGCAGGAAATGGAAGGAAATAGGGAGAAAGGGGGCTTTAGCTTTTCCCCAGTCTTTTATTAATGTCTTTTGTTAATATCATGTCATCTACCTTGAACATCTCTTCCCTGTTCTTGCTTGGAAACAAATTTAGCTTTTAAAAGTTGCCTTTGTTACATGTACATTTTTATCCCAAGCCCTCCTCCTGGTGTTCAATAATAATAACGCCACCTAATGTTTCTTACTTACCGTGTTCTAGTCTCCGTACTGTCTTACACATATTTGTTTCATTAGTAGACATTTCCAAAACCATCCATTCTCGTAATTTGTCCTTCAGTTTTTCTCATTCATGTCCTCCTAAAATCCGAGTTTAGCCCTGGGCTCCCAGTGCAGCCACTTGGATTTCTTTAAAAGCTGCTGCTCTGGGCGCCTGGGTGGCTCAGTGGGTTAAAGCCTCTGCCTTCGGCTCAGGTCATGATCTCAGGGTCCTGGGATCGAGGCCCACATCGGGCTCTCTGCTCGGCAGAGAGCCTGCTTCCTCCTCTCTCTTTGCCTGCCTCTCTGCCTATTTGTGATCTCTCTCTCTCTGTGTCAAATAAATAAATAAAATCTTTAAAAAAAAAAAGCTGCTGCTCTTCCTCCTGACTTGGGGGGGGGGTCTGCCTCTTGAGGAGTCCTGCCTTCCAAGACCCGCAGGAGTGGCGGGGTCCCTGGGGCTGGATGGCTGATGCAAGGTCCTGACCCAGCGTAACTGATGGTTACTTGCAGAAGGGAGAAGCTCCCATTTAACTAGTGAAGGACACAGAAGGTGGAGAGGTGGGCTGGCCTTAGGAGTGCAGTGGGAAGTAGTCCAAAGGTTCAAGTCTAGGAAGCTTGACAGGGCCGGAAGTGGAGAGAAGAAAGTCATTCCAGAGGGAGGCTGTGACAGTGTGGCCCCATCTGCGAGGGCTCATGGTGTGTTGACTTCACTGGGCTAAGGGGTGCCCAGATGGCCACGAAAACAGTATTTCTGGGTCTATTGGTGAGGGTGTTTCCAGAAGTTAGCACTTGACTCAGCAGACTGAGTAAAAGTTCATCCTCACCAGTGTGGGCTGGCGTTATCCAATCCACAGAGGGCCAGAATAGAACAAAAAAGTGGAGGAAGGGCAAATTCTCTCTTTTCCTTGTTTTTATTGTCTTCCTAATTATTCTTTTTGTTGTTGTTCTTTTTTTTTTTTAAGATTTTATTTATTTGACGGAGAGAGAGCACAAGCAGGGGGAGGGGTAGGTAGAGGGAGGGGAAGAAGCAGGCTCCTTGCTGAGCAAGGAGCCCCATGCGGGGCTCGATCCCAGGACCTCAAGACCACAACCTGAGGCAAAGGCAGATGCTTAACTGACTGAGTCACCCAGTCGCCCCTCTCTTGTCCTTGTTGAGCTTCAACGTCCATCTCTCCTGTCCTTGGACACCAGAATCAGAGCTCCTGCTTCTTGGTCCTTGGACACCGGGACTTACATAGAGCTGACATCCTCAGAGGCCTCAGACTGAAGCTTCCCACCAGCTTTCCTGTTTTCCATCTTACAACAGCATATAATACCACATCTCAGCCTCCGTGTAATCCAGCCCCCATAATAAATCTCCCTTTATGCATCACTATATGTCCTACTGGTTCTGTTTCTCCAGAGAGCCCCAATATACCATCATGTCTCTCTCTCTCTCTTTAAAGATTTTATATATTTTTGAGAGAAGGGGGTGTGGACGCATGAGCAGGAGAAGGAACAGAGGAAGGGGGGCAAGCTGACTCTGTGCGGAGCTTGGAGCCTGACACGGGGCTTGATCCCACAACCCTAAGATCAATGACCTGAGCCAAAACCAAGAGTCAGACACTTAACCAACTGAGCCACGCAGGTAACCCCATCATTTCTCTTTCTAACCATGAGTCCAGAGGAGTGGCTGTTTCCCTACTTCCTCGGCTTGCTGAGGGTGAAGGCTGGCAACAATCAGGTAAGATGTTCCAAGATGCTCTACTTTTAAGTGGAATGGACCTTTCTACTTATTTTCCCAAGAGCCAGATTTCCTCCCCACTCCTGGATTTTGGCTCTGTTCCATTCTGTGATTTGCATTAAAAAAGAAACAAAACATGTATAGCCTTCCCACTGTGCTGTCAATTTTGAGATAAAGGACTGCATTTTTGCAAAATCTTCCTAGGGCCTAGCACTGGGTTGGTGTTCCACGAATATTTGGTGAGTTAATGAATGACATCAAGGTGCTGTCCCTATGCTCTTCTGGCTGGGAAGCGTGCAGAAGAATCCCAGAACACCATTATTTGCATTTCTTTCTCCTTTAACTAACCCTAGAAATTCACCACGCATCCATTCTCAGATGTGTGGATTTCCACGCATTTTGTACACAAAGACTGTAAAATATATATTACTTGTTCATTTGACTAAAGACCCCAGAAGAGACTAGCGCCCCAAAGGAGCAAATATTTCTCTTCTAAGGCTCCCCAACTTAAAACGAACATTTTAGGGATAAGCATGCAGTAGGCAATTAATAAATACTTGGTTACTAAATAGGGAGCATCAGTATGCAAAAGTGGCCAATTAAAACGAGCTGTGTTATGGATACTGTTCTCTGTGTCTAGAGAGAGGAAGCCTCCATCCGCTAGAGAGATCTCACCTCTAATCAGGCTTCCATCAGGATAATATTGCAAGTAGCTCAGGATAGGGTTGCATTATCTACTCTTGGAACAAATCCATGGGGGATTTAAGCTGGGCGGCAGAGGAAGGCTGTCCCAGGGATAAATAAACACACTGTGAATCACTCCTGAGCGAATCCTCCACACATGGCTTAATGAAACGTTCTCCATCAATGAAAACCCAACTGGGTTGCCGCATTTTGCGTCATGACGCTTAAACACAACCTCAAGAATTTAGATGGCTGGGAGCATCTTTGCTTGCTAGGTGGGGTGTTGCCCAATTCACAGATCATTTAATGAAGCTAATTAGATTTTTTAAAAAAAGATTTGGGTGGCCAGTTAACAAGACATGGCTCAGGAAACTATAGATTTCAAATTTCAGAAAAACTGGTGAATTTAGACGACTTGAGTATCTTCTTATTAGGGCGGACAGCCTCCACCTCCGAGCCCTGGCTGACAAGGCTTACTGTCGAGATGGGCACTGAAAGTACAATATCATATTCTCCGTGATCTTGCCCGTTATTGAGACGTGAAACAAATCCAAGTAACCCCCTTGACAATCCCCTTTAATGAAACAGCTCAGTTCTCTGTGTATTAATCTGCTGACGGGCCCGGGGGGGATGAGCTGTCTGGGGGTGCTGACTCTGCCCGGCTCAGGTGGGTGGGGTTTGGCTGGCAGCGGGTCCTCTCCGAGGGCTGGTGAGACAGAACCAAGTCACAAATCTGGCTTCTCTGACCCCCTCCAGCCGGCAGATTTTGCTTTATCTCCCACCCCACCATCCCTGTGTCTTCTGAGGCCGAAGAGGCCGTTGTGGGGCACAGAGATTTTTGTCAAAGGGCCCGAACTGGAATCCTGCCTGGCTCCACTGCCAACGGGTTAGGTAATGCTAGCTTTCTGAGGCTCAGCTTCTCCATCTGTAAAATAGGTACAATAGTATCTGCCAGAATCATTCGGAAGGTTGCTGGAAGGGGGTGGCGCCTCCTTCGCCCCTCTAAGCTTTACAGAACTGTATGTGTGGGTGCTGGTTTTGTCACCTGCAATCAGGACTGGACCGTGGATGACCAATAGCTCTCAGGACCAGCCCTGGCAGCCTCTGCATTGACGTGGGGCTGCCCTGCAGATGGCGCTGTGGCCCGGATAATGCCTCCTGAGAGGAACCTGGCCCTTGGGACTACACCTGACCGGAGAGCCCTGGTGGTGGTGGTGGTGGGGGGGGTCCAGCCTGGGTTTCTACTTCCTGTAAGTCCTGGGTGCGTGCCCCAACAACAGGTACCCCAGGGTCACATTTGGCTTCTCATAGGGTCAGTTCCCTGTTTAACCAGTGATCCTGTGTTTCTCCTTCTCTGCCCTCCCTGGTTGACAGAGGGGGCAGTCTTGCCTGCGAGGTCCTGCCCTCTGACTCCTTTTGGGGCATCTTAACACTTAAGATGACTCCCCAGGGCTCCATCCATCTTGTGATGGCAGCCACCAGCTCAGTTCCTGGAGACAGACTTGTTCTGACTTTGTTTCCCATCGGAGATGGAACGAGGCAATCTGACAAAGGACTTAAGCCAGTAAAAGGGAGAAGGTGCCAGGACCCCCAAGTGGTGCTCAGAAGACAAGGGTCCAAGCTTGAGGGCTTGGCTCCAGCGGGCGGTGGGATTCTCCTCTCACCACCCAGTGTTTCTGTGACCAGGGGCTCATTCTGGGGTGATGCCCAAGTCTTCTTCCCTGCCTGCACGGAGAAGAGGATGATGCTTGCCCTCAGTGAGATGAGTCATGCCACAGGCTTGGCAGAGTGCCTGGCACACGGTGATATGCAAATGATGGTGATTAGTATTCAGCGAGGAGCAGAGGTGATGAGGTGGGGGTATCCGACCAGAGAGAGGACACGGCCAGCTAGTGAAGGAGGCGTGACCGGGGGAGGAAAGTGACCGTGGAGGGGAAGCTTTCCTGGTGACCCTGGAGAGCTACGGTGGGGACCAGCCCTCACTCTGCTGACCCCTGGGGCAGCCCCACTGTCAGGGAGCTGGGCCCTAGGCAAAGCGAGCCAACCATCTGGCCACCTGTTTTTGCAACAAAAATAGATGGCGACTGCGGCTTGGAGAGCCGGACTCCTTTGACCACAACTGGCAGTGGAGGCCAAGGCCTCCTGGAGAGTTACTGTCTTGCCAGTGAGCGCAGGGTCTAGCCTCCCGGAAGCCAGCACAGAGGCCCAAGGCCCAGAGCGTGCACTGAGTCAATCGCAAATCATGAAGACACCTCCCCACCACAACTGCGCGGTTGGAAGTGCCGGTTCTGAGGCCAGACGGCCTGGATCCACACCTTGCTCCCACACGCGTGAGCCGTGTGACCTTGGCAAGTTGCTTAGCACCACTGTGCCTCAGTTTCCTCAACTGCAAAATGAGTCAGGAGCGTTCATGGAGTTAATGCGTGTCAGGTTGCAGCAGGGCCTGGGAATGGGATGTGCACCCCGCTGGTGGGAGCTGCACAGCTGTGTCAATGCCCTAGACGCCCTGACACCTCACTCCTTTCTCTTTTTTTCCATCCCATCTGTCTCTGTCTCCCCGCCTCCTTGCCTCTGCTCGCTCTCTCTCCCTTTGCTCTTCCCTTGCTCACCAATCGAGGGGACATGGCAGGACATGGGGAGGGCAGGTGTGGGGCATGAAGAAATACAGAATGCGCCCCGCAAAGGACTCTCCCAGGCCCCACCTTGTCACGGCTGCCACCCACCTGCAGTCTTCCAGGCCCCGAAGACCGAGCAGCCCAACCCCCACAGACGACAAGGCTGCCATCACCCTCAGCCTCCAGGGAGAGCTGGTGACTGCGGGAGGGGACCTTGCAGAGCTCCGAGTCGGGCTGGAGTGAGTGGGGCTGCTGGGTGACAGCTCGGCTGTAAAATCCAGGCGCTCCTCTTCTGGGGACAGTGTGCTTCCTGTCACTCACAGGACACCACGTACAGGAGCAGACACCCCTGTCTCACCCCAGACGGGATGACAGGTGTCATGGGGTCCTGGGAGGTTCTGAGGGGAGAATTGGGATCTTCCCTCCCTAGTCCTGTCACGTCTCCCAGAGTCACACAGAAATGTTCTTACGCACCTCAGTGCCTTTGAACGGGCCATTCTTTCTGCCCAACCTGCCCTCCCCTACCTCAGGCCTCCTCCATCTGACAATGTCACATATATCGCCAACAACTCAGTTCCTGAGGCATGTCCTCTGCCTCCTCCAGTACGGCAGGACCGGAGGAACCCCGTCCTTCTCTGCGCTGCTCTGATGCCTTGCACATACTTTCCCTACCACGGTGGTTATGGTGAATGACTGTTATTTGTTTAGGTGCTCGTTCCCTCTGCCACAGACAGTGAGTTCTTGAGACGGAAGGCCTCAGCTTTCTCCTCATTCCAGGGCTGAGCACACAGTTGGCGCCTAACAAATGTTCGCTGAGGAGTGGATCGTCAATCCTGTCCCCATCCACCTCTACACACAAGATTCGATGCTGAGCAGGATCCAATCCCTGCTTGATGTCTGGCCTGCAGCAACATCCTGCCTTCGTGAGAGGTTTAGAAAGCCAGCTGAATAGAAGGATCTAGAATGAGGAGGCCTTTTCCTGTTGAGGACCAAATCTAAGCTCTTTTTTTTTTTTCCTAACGAACTAGGAGATACCAATCTGGAATTGTCTTTAAATGTACAGGAGTTTGAGCTCAGAACTAGTTGAGCCTCTTAGTCCGGGCTGAGGTGACCCACAAACCATGAACGGCACTCCCTGGAGGCAGAAGTGAGGCAGGACTCCCCGTGCAGACAGCCAGGCAGATGCCTCACCGACCACAGGGAGAAGCAACACAAGAGCAGTTTCATTTCAATTTCGTAACGCAGAAACACGAAATGTTCTGCATGTCTGCTTTTAAAACAGAGGAGAGAGAAGGTAAAATGACTTTAACGAATGAAGTGAATTAGAAAAAAAAAGTTCCTTCCATCCTGTGTGATGGCCAGTGGAGGAAGAGAGAGACAGCAGGGCAGAGAGAAGAGGAAGGGGAAGGGAAAGGAAGGTGGGAGGATGTGGAACTGGTAATGTGGGAGTGAAGGGCAGAGAGAGGGAGAGAGAGAGAGAGAGAGACGTGGGTGGTGGGTGGGGAGAAAGGTCGAGAAAGCCCGGAGAGATGGTGGAAACACACACACATCCTCCTCCAAGACTTGCTTTTTAATTGTTTTTGTGCTTTTTTTTCATTGTTTTTACCAGTTTAAGGGAGAGATTTCGAATGCATTTCTCTTGTTTTCTGACTTCTAGAATGAGAAGCTCCTAATGAGATGTCTCATGCCATTCTTAGTATCGATCTTTTTTTTAAAATCTGCTTTTTTTTCCT
The DNA here is from genome assembly GCA_002007465.1 of Ailurus styani. Lineage (NCBI taxonomy): Eukaryota > Metazoa > Chordata > Mammalia > Carnivora > Ailuridae > Ailurus > Ailurus styani. The sequence goes on along the minus strand of LNAC01000540.1, from coordinate 754,143 downwards.
TCTGAAAACTTTTTTTTTAAAAGATTTTTATTTTTTATTCATTTGACAGAGAGATCACAAGTAGGCAGAGAGGCAGGCAGAGAGAGAGGAGAGAGGAGGAAGTAGGCTCCCTGCTGAGCAGAGAGCCCGATGTGGGCCTTGATCCCAGGACCCTGGCATCATGACCTGAGCCGAAGGCAGCGGCTTTAACCCACTGAGCCACCCAGGCGCCCTCCTTCTGAAAACGTTTAAGATCTTCTTTTATCTTCATATACACCACCACGAAATTAGTGTGGATTTTTATTCATTGATTGATTCATTCATTGATGTGGGTACTCAGTGGGGTTTTATTTTTATNCAGTTTTAACCCACTGAGCCACCCAGGCGCCCTCCTTCTGAAAACTTTTAAGATCTTCTTTTATCTTCATATACACCACCACGAAATTAGTGTCGATTTTTATTCATTGATTGATTCATTCATTGATGTGGGTACTCAGTGGGGTTTTATTTTTATTTATTTTCAATGGGCTTTTAACCTTTAAAAAAGATTTCATTTCTCTATCTATCTATCTATCTATCTATCTATCTATCTATCTATCTATGTATCTAGAGCGTGAGCAGGGGGAGGGGCAGAGGGAGACAGNTTTTAAAAAAGATTTCATTTCTCTATCTATCTATCTATCTATGTATCTAGAGCGTGAGCAGGGGGAGGGGCAGAGGGAGACAGAGAGGATCTTCAGCAGACACCCCACTGAGCCCAGAGCCCAATGTGGGCTTGATCTCAAGACCCTGAGGTCAAGACCTGAGCAGAAGTCTGTTACTTAACCAACGGAGCCACCCAGGAGCTCCTCCGTGGGTTTTTAAAATCTGGAAATGTAAGTCCTTCAGGTATGGAAATATTTTTATATTACTCCTTTGTCCATGGACTCCCTTCCATTTCCTCTCCTGTATTTCTCTGTTGGGTCTCGTAGGTGGATCTTTTACTTTCCCTATTTTTCCTGTCTCCTCTTTTCCATACCTTTTTTTTTTCCTACTTTCTCAAAGATTTCCTTGGCCCTATCTTTCAAACCCCCCTATTGGCTACTTTATTTCTGCTATCATATTTTCTTTCTTTTTTTTTTTTAAGTAATATCTAGACCCAACCTGGGCCTTGAACTCAAGACACTGAGATTAAGAGTGGCATACTCTACTGACTGAGCCAGACAGGCACCCTTCTGCTCTCAGATTTTCAATATCCAAGGGTTTGCTCCTTTTTACCCCCTGATTATTTCCCTTTAAAAACAGTTTTTTGGGGGGATATGACTTATACATCATAACATTTTAAGTGTGATTCAATGATTTTTGGTAAGTCTACAGAGATGTGCAACCATTACCACAATCCAATTTGGATTATTCCTTTCGGTATAGTCTTTTTTTCTCATTACATAGGCAAAATATCTTCTCTTTTCTCTCTGAAGGCATTGATGCCTGTTTCTTTGACGCTCTCCCTTTGGCTGTTGGTCAGCTGGTCTCAGTTTCCACCTTTCATGTTGGAGACTTCCTTCAGGTTTTTAGTTATCCTTTGCAGTCCACTACTATTTAAAAGTAAGACATTAAAAAGCCATCTGGACACTCTGTGTGCATGGACGTCCTTTGGCAATTGATAAGTTTCACCATAGGAGTTCTATGAGGGCCATTTTTTTGAGATTCCCTAAAAGGCAGTAGCAGTGAGTCTTTTTTTTAGGGGCCATTCAATTTCTCTAGAAAAGCAGCTACCAACCTCTCTGAGGTTGAGGTAGATGAGTGGGGTGGGCTAGCGCTGATCTGGTTGCCAATATCCTTGGAGAACATGGTGCCGGGGACTGGGGGGTCAACCATCTGAAGATCCTCTTTCATGTAACCCTCCTGTCTTCCCTCTGGTGCTTCCCTCTTCTGTTCCTGCTGATCAGGGTGTAGACCCTCAACTTCTCCTCCTGCTGGGGGAGGGGAAAGGTGGTCACTTGGCTGTATTGAATGGGGGCAGGAACTTGGCGTGTCTTTCTAGTGACCCCTCAGTCTCCAGTGGGGCAGAACCTGCCAAGTTTCCAGTTCTACAACTCATCCTGGTCTTTTGCAGTCCCCGGTGCCTGCCATACCTGTGTGTTGCCAAGAATGCGCAGCTTGAATTGGCTCTGTTTTCCTCAGCATCCCCCTGTGTAGGTACGTGGTATTCAGATTTCTCAGCTCTGATAATTCTTCCACCTGCTTTCCATCTTCCAAAAATCTGTTGACATCTTTTGTCTTCTGCTAGGTTCCCCCCCCTCGATTCTTTTCATTCTTGTGGGCTCAGACATTTTTTTAATTCCTCAACTCACATTTCAGTGGCGTTTCAGAAAGAAACAATGATAAATCCATGTGCTTAATTTGTCAGGCTGTACTTGAGTCGTGGGATTAAAAGCCTTTCAAGCTTTGTTTTTTTAGTTGTTTTTGCAACCGTAGACATAAGGAGAAACAAGAGGAGGTCTCCTGTATCCTATACTAAATATGTTATGGATTCTCTTCTTATCACAGCGAAATTTCTAATCTGGGTCACCGGTTCTTTGAAAAAAAAAAGGTGGAAAACTGAAGGAAATCTTGAGAAAGGATGATCAAAGGGATGGACCTTGGATCCAGGGAAGTGTGAAGGTGTTGGTATTATTTAACTGGGCAGAGAGGCTCAGGGATGGTTTAGTTATTCAGTGGAATTCATTTTCTTTAAAAATGATTTTTTTTCCTGATAACATCATGCTACACTGTCCTACTTCGTGTTGGCATGAACTTCCGTGTTGCTGTAGAAGAGTCATCCTAAAACTTGAGAGGGAGGAGGCGTGAGGGAGAGACTAAGCCTGAATGAATCAGGGTAGGCTAGGCAATGCTACCATAACGGATAAACACTGAACTGTCTTAACACAGTAACGGTTCATTCCTCTCTCATTTCACCATCTTATTGCTGCTTGGTAGCTCCCTCCAAGAGGTGGTCTCGGGGCCCACGCTACATCTATCTGTTTGCTATACCATCTGGAATGCGTGGCCTTCCAAGGTTCTGCAGAAGGGGACAGAGAATTGGAAGATCATGCTTTTAAGGGCCAAGACCAAAAGTGATGTGTATCTTCTACCCTCATCCATTGGCCAGAACTCTGTCTCATGGTCCCAGATTACCTGCCAGGGAAGACAGGAAACATGGTCTTCCTGGGTGATCTCAAAGCAATGGTGTGGTGTTGTCTCTGCCATCTGTTTTCTGTTTTGTCTGCGAGGTTTTCTGAAGTGGGTTGCCAATATTCTTGGGGGGTGGGGTGGGAAGATATGGTCTCCATGTCTGTAATGCCTAACCAAGAGGTAATAATGTTCAATTAAAGTAGGAGACAGCCGTCTGACATAAAGAGAAATTTCTTGATTTTCAGGGAGTCTAACATTGGAATGAGCAAGTGAGAGATGGCGTCTACACTTACAGATTCTTAAGAAAAATGATCCTGGGAATTGATGGATCTACCTGCTTAAGAGAGGAACTGGATAATCTTTTGAGATCTCACCTAATGCTGGGATTCTACTCTCAAATACGCAGGACTTAGAGTTTGCAAAGCAGGACCGCCAGGACCAGGGTGGGTCCAGGCTTTGTGAAGTCTGAAGCTTACACTACTTTAAGTAACTGTTATAAGAAAAAGAAGTACTTTCTGTAATTCAAAGTTGGGTAGAAAGCTTGGAAAGAGCCTTCGTAGGAGGAAGGCCTCAAGGGTAAACTTACTAGTTTCCCAATAAAGCCTCCTCCAGCCAGGACAAACCCGGTGCTCCTTTGGAACTAATGGATTCCAAAGCATCTTTCCCAGTAGGTTCACTCTTCCAGATTCGGGATCGCCCTCCTGATTTTCTCCAACTTTTTAGCTCAGCAAAAATCGTTGAATGCCCACCATGTGCCAGGCTCTGGGCCGGGCCCTTCATCACCCACTTCTGTTGCAGGGCTGAGCTGGGGACCAGCCCAGGGGACATTGGTCCTGACCCCGGGAGCTCCGGAGTCCCTGCCGGCAGCCTCAGGGTAAAGGAGGAGGAGGAAACAGGCACAGAAAGCCAGATGGGAGAGCAGGGCCATGTGTGACCTGAGGACACAGGGAGTCGTCTGTGGACGTCAGGCACCTGTACTCAGAGGAGAAATCCATGCTATGCTGCTCTCTGTCTTGCTTTGAGAAGGAAATGTTCCTACAGAAACTGCAGAGACCTCAGACCAGCTATGTCCTCAGCTGTGTCCCGCGGCCCCTCCGGCAGACACATCACTCCTCTCCAGGGGCTGGAGCCTGGAGTCCAGTGACACCACGAAGAGTCAGCAGTCTGGGCTATGACACTTGGTCCGGAGCCCAGCTGTCAGCCCTGTCCCCACGATTGTCCCTGGAACTGTCTGGGCCTTTTCAAGCTGATCGAACTTCAGTGTCTGGAAAACTCCAGACCAACGCTAGGTTCCTGCATATGGCCTATCTTCTCTTAGAATTTGCAAACAGCAGAAAATCCAACTAACAGTGAATTCTGAAGCCCTCTCAAGAGACCAGGCCACAGATTCGCTGGGTGACCCTTGTAGGTCACCTTCCTCTCCCTGGGCCCCTTTTTCCTCTTCTGTAAGCTGAGAAAATAACCTCTGGCTAGGACAATTTTTGTCACTGTGGTCAAGATCAGCAAGGATCTGGAGGGGGGGAGGGGGGGGAAAGGACACTGATGTCTCAGAGTCTGTCCTTTGTTCCAGCTGCACAGAAGCTAGACTGGGGTCCCAGCCAGTCAGGTGGCATGGAGATAATCTAGCTGATCCAGGCTCTCGGAAGCCCCAAATCTGCTTTGTGGTTTACCATGTTCTTGCCTGGTTTGCTTGGAGACCTGACGAGCCTAGGGGGAAGGAATAAAAACAACTAACCTGCTTAAAGTGCTTAAAGTGATTTGTCTGAAAATTTTTACATCAAGACGCACTGTACCGAAAACAGCATTTTAAAAGGCTTTCTAATGAAGCAGATGCAAAACAACTCACGTTAGAAAAAGCTCCATCCCAGCGCTGTTGGGAGAACGCAAGGTTTCTCAGCCAGAGAAGGGGGGCCGAAGGAGAGGTGGGGGAGGCATCAGGGTGGAGAAGGTCTGGGGGGGGGGGGGCACTGGTTGGAGCTCCTCGCCAGGGTCCCCTATGATCCCCGTTTGTACCCGGAAACTCTGGGGCCCTGCTCTCTCCTGTTGACACTGGCTCCTGCCCAAACTCTCAAAGCTCTCATCCAAAGTCCAGTGGGTTCGGGACCCAGAACAGGCATCCTCACTCTAGACTATGCTGGTGGCAGGAGAAGGTGAAGGAAGGGTCTCTGGGAGAGTGGGGAATGCAGCCCGCTCCCCACTTTGGAGTTTAGAGCGAGCTACCCACAGGATGATGGCGCCTGGAACCTCAGAATGCATTTTCCTTGAGGTCTGCCCCCATGGAAGCCATGTTCCCTGGCAAGTAGCCAGAGTTTTCCAAAGATGGACTCAGCCAAAGGCCCTGTTTGGCGCTCAAGGTGAATGCTGGGTGCTGGGACATGGGGAAGATTAGACATGGTTCTTTTTTTTTTTTTTTTAAGATTTATTTATTTATTTAAGAGAGAGAGAGCAAGGGGCAAGGCAGAGGGAGAGACAGAATCCTCAAGGAGACTCCCCGCTGAGCGGGAAGCCCTATGTGGGGCTTGATCCCAGGACCCTGAGATCACGACCTGCACCGAAATCAAGAGTCGGACGCTTAACTGACCGAGCCCCCCAGGTGCCCCCAGACACAGTTCTTGTCTGCCCCTGTCAGATTTCCAGTCCAGGGGACGAAGTGCCCAGAGAAATAACAATACGAGGGGTGCGCGGCAGGCTCAGTCAGTGGGACGTGTGACTCTTGATCTTGGGGTTGTGAGTTCGAGCCCCACATTGGGTGTAGGGATTACTTGAAAATAAAATCTTTAAAAAAAGAAAGAAAGAAATGACCATACCAGGCGGTCTGTGCTTTAGGAAAGGTAGAAGAAAGGTCTGGGCCACACTGTGGGGAGAGTGCAGGGAAGGTTCGCTCAGTCTGGAAGCCAGAAAGCCATCCAGAAGGTGTGTGGCACAGGCCAGAGGGTCAGATGCACGGGGGTATGAGTCTAGGCCGGGCAACCTCCAAGAACCTCAATTTCCCTATTGGGGCGCGCCTGGGTGGCTCAGTTGTTAAGCATCTGCCTTCGGCTCAGGTCATGATCCCAGGGTCGTGGGATTGAGCCCCCCGTCAGGCTCCCTGCTCAGCAGGAGGCCTGCTTCTCCCTCTCCCACTCCCCTTGCTTGTGTTTCCTCTCTCGCTGTATCTCTCTCTGTCAGGTAAATAAATAAAATTTAAAAATGTATATATATAATGAGAATCATTTACAGAATTGTTGAGTCCGATAAAATCATGTTCACACAGCACGTTGATGGATTGGACCTGAAAGTGGGATTTGGCTTTTGGAAAGATCTAGGGGCAGCAAGGGCAGCAGGGGTAGAGGTGCGGCTCGTGGCGGGGGGCGGGGGTGCTTTGGGTGGACTCAGCGATTCTTCCCTGCTATGACTTGGAGAGACTCACTTTTGATGGCCCAGCGGTGTGTGGATTCAATGACTCAGCAATTTTGGATTCGGTGATACAAAGTGAGAGGACTGTTTATAAATTGGGGCTGTGGCGGATCACAATAACCATCCTTACCAACAATGACCGAGAGCTTCCTGCGCGCCAGGTCCCACCTGGTGTTTGTGGATTAACTCGCTGGGGCATTTGACCATGCTAAATGAGGAGACCTCCCAACACCCTCACCGTGGGGCTGCTGTGACCTTCCCTGCCCGTTCATCCCTGCCCTACCCCCTTCTCACTCAAGCCTTCCCACCCACATCCCCCGTAAGCCATGACTGTCCTCAGCATCCTAGGTCGGAGCCAGGAGGAGCCTTGGAGACCCCCCAGTTCAGCTCCTCATTTTACAGAAGAGGAAAGAAGCCCCTCGAACAAGGGACTTGTTTATCTAGACCATAGAACAGGCTCCTGCGCTGCCCCATGGGTGCCAGATGAATCCAGTCAGGAGGCCGGGCCTAGCTGTCATTTGTTGCCCTCGTGGTCTTGGGCAGGGGTCCTCGGGGTCAGGGTCAGACTGGTGATAAGCTGGGTGTGTCCACGTGCTCCCCAGGATTCACATCCAGGCCATTCTCCTCTGTGACCCAGGCCACCTGGTTTCCCCTCAGGTCGAGCCCCTGAGGTGGGAGGCCCAGGCCCCAACAGGGCTCTAGTTCAGGCCTTGGGAGGTGCAGGAGACCCGGTCAGGATGCCATGTAGACTTGGAAGTGTCACTGCGGCACGGCAGCGTGAGGAAGCAAGCTCTCAGCAACTTGCGGCCCGCCTGGCTTCCTTTGGGGCCCTCCTGGGAGTGGGACTCCTAGGTCAAAGGGTAACTCTAGGTTCAGCTTCCTAACTCCTGGACTGTTTTCCACAGAGGCTGCACCATTTTACATCCTTAGCTGCAAAGCACGAGGATTCCATTTGCTTCACATCCTGGCCAACATTTGTTCTTTGGAAAACCAGATTCTTTTTCCTCTCTGACAACAGTCCCCCCCGCCGCCCCCCCCCCGCCAGGGGGGACGCCCCCAGTTGTTCTCTTTATATTCTGATCTCAAATGCCTCCTTCACCCTCCCCTCTCCTCCCCTCCCCCTGCACTCACCTCAGCCCAAGTGCTGCCTTAGGAA